>JAZGTK010005763.1:0-21860 GCA_036877625.1 Ambastaia sidthimunki
GACGTTTATTATATAAAAGCCTATTAAATACCTTCTCGTCTCATTCCCACTTTCAGACATTTCTTCAGCCGGCAGTACTGGCACTGGTTCCTGTGGTGCTGATCCACTGGGCAACTTCTGTTGGCCCGGCACGTGTACGATAAGTTCCGCCGGACACTCCGCTTGAAGAAACTTTTGCATCCCTCGCAGGTGAACTGGCCGTAGTGCTTCCCGCTGGATTTATCTCCGCAAACCACGCACTCAATTTGCGTCTGATTCTGCGCTGAATTCTGTCCTTTATCCTCCGCGGATGAGAGTGCGGCGTTTGGAGAGCGGGAGGCTGCGCTCAAGCGGTGGTTGTGGTGCTCTCTCGCCGGTCCTGTGTGATCATCCAGGGATCCTCCTGGTGCCAGTTCCGCCTGCGGGTCTCTCCACGCACTCACCACCATGGCCATGGCTAGACTGCGGTCGTGAGTGTCCTAAATGTTTTACGCGTTTTCTCCAGAATGATTCGTGTAGAAGACCCGTCGCGTCTTATCCATGCAGAAGAAGCGAATGATGGGATACGCGAGATGAGACCGACGATACGAGTCCAGCAAGATCAGACAGCGAGAGGAGATTGAATATCAAGACGACTTCAAGAACTCCGCGTCGGTCTTCGTGCGTAAAAGGGACGGTCGGTCGGAAACCCAGATGATTCA
This sequence comes from Ambastaia sidthimunki, assembly GCA_036877625.1. Taxonomy (NCBI): domain Eukaryota; kingdom Metazoa; phylum Chordata; class Actinopteri; order Cypriniformes; family Botiidae; genus Ambastaia; species Ambastaia sidthimunki. The sequence continues at coordinate 681 of JAZGTK010005763.1, forward strand.
GATCCGAGGCGAGCAAAGACGCATTGCTGCGAAACCTAATGCTGGCATGACTAAAATAATCTTGCATGGGGTAATTTTACTCTGCAGGGTTCATTTGAAACAGCGGATATCCTTACAGGACGCACTCAAGTTTGGCACGGTGATGGTGCGAATGAAATGTTTCAGCAGGGATGACCACACCTTTACTCTCTGGTGGTGGTGGTCTATTGAATGGTCTGTATTATGGACCCCATCAGGTATTAAAGCACAGAAGTGGGAGGATCCTTTAAGCACGAACGCCTCGTTTGATTGGTCATTTAACTCGCATCCTTGCGTAAGGCGGGTGGATGCGAGTCACTTTTTCAGAGACACTGAGACTTTTGTGTGTTTTTTCTGTCATTGGATGAGCACACCTACAGGTTAAGATGTTTTAAAGGTAGGTTATGATTTATTTTATTTTAAGCGTTATTTTTGTTGATTTCATTACGGATGTTATTAGATATATTGATAATCAAGGGAGATTTTTATAACGTTTTACGAGTTAGCTCAGCAAATGCGGCTCAAGGTTGAATATTGTCTGCTGAGAGTCTGATGCTCATTCAAGTATATAAAAATAGAGGGGTTGCCATCTAGTGTGAAAAAAAAACATTTTCAACATTGTGCATCTATAAAACAAAATAATATTTACGTATGTTCGGACCAAGCGAACAATCTAAGATATTTACAAAATATATAATTTCCAAATATGATCATTAAAGTAACTTTTTTGGGTTAGAAATTAACAATAAACAGTTACTGAGCAAGTCAATAACAGATGAGTGTTTAAACACTTTCCTTACCTTTATGTAATTAAAAGTATGTAAAGTAACCTGCAGTTTTATGTTTCAAACAGAGGTGGCGGTAGAAAGACGAAAGTTGCAGATTGCAGCTTTAAAAACATGATCATTGCAATTCCAGCAGCCATTCTCATGAATAATTCAGTGAGTTCAAGGGTCAACGTTTTGCTTTGAGTCGCTGGTGAACCTCAAGACTGAGGGATGGAGAAGAGTCACGTGACATGGGTTGGGGGGGGGGTTGTATGTTTGTGAACAGGTTGTAGAAGCTGCAGGTTAAGGGGTCATAGAGAGACAATGAGCAAAGGCAAGGACAAAACCCAGGGTCAAAGGTCAAAAAAGGGTTACTTCTGCATATAGGCAAAGTGCTAGAATGATATTTAGGCATTAGCCTTAATCCTTTTTAATAACCTTAACAGGAAATACTGTATAAATCTATAGAGATAAATAGATAAAAGAAAATCTAGCCCATATTTATTTGAATTTCACACAGTTTTAAAATATGATCAAATGCAACTATGATCATTAACAAGGTTTATTTAAAGCTGCAGTATGTAAGTTTTGCTTCTCTACTGCCATCTTTGTTTGAAACATAAAATTGCAGGTTACTTTACCTATTTTTCATTCAGTATTTTTATCATAAATCAAACAAAAAAAACATAAATCATAATTAATTAATATTGAATATAATAATGTATCTCTAGAAACAAAGTAACTTTCTCTATACAAGGATCGTGTGGTTAAGTTCTGGCTAAAAGCAGAGCGTTTGATATTAGTGCTGGCACCAGTCCACAGGGGCAGTGAGTGGGGTCAAAGGGCATCACGTTTCACATGCAGATGTGTGACCTCCGTGACCTCTGCAGGCACCGAGCTCTCTGGAAGCCAAACGCAGGCAGCTGGATCTCTGAAACTGAGACTGAAGAGTCGCGCAGGGCAGGTGTGAGTTACAGCTGGGTTACAGCCGGCCTCTGTATTGGCCCTCACTGTATAGGCCATAAGCCAATAAACAAATCTTTCATTTCTCTCAATCTGATTTGTCTGATGTTAAAATATTGATTCGAAGTGACACGCGGTTTAGTTCATTACTATGCGTAACAGTTGCTTAGTATGACTGATAGCCAGATAAATAACTTGCAGTTGTTATAAACTCATGATCAGCTCATTATGAGACTCAGATGTCAGGAAAGTAGATTGTGTGTGAATGAGAGAATTCACATGGCCTGACTCAGCACTGACTCAGTTGAACTTTTTTAACAGTATCTGTGTTGAATTTTTCATGCATATAAGAGTTGATAATCAGTTTTGATAATTTATAATATTTTTTGCCACTTATTAGCTAAAATGATGCATACAGTGACGTTAAGAGATTTACAGTGTGTATGTTTGGCACCTGTATTACAATTATATTGTGTAAATATGAGAATGAGTTTTATTTTTGTTGCATATGATGTGTTTTTTGTCAGTAAAGGTAAAGACCCAAATGTATAAGCATAAGGAACCAGTCAATGCAGTTTAGACATTATAAAACACCTTTGACTTAGATGCCAGATCATAGAGATGTTGGTCACATGACCCGTCAACACAATATCAGAGAAACAGGATTCAGTATCAGCCCAGATGAAACAACAGAATTGGTCTGTATCATTTACCGCTCTGTCAACAGCCCGGTCCTTAATGTTTACTAGGGGACAAATCTGTGTCAAAGGTCATCGGACCCTCTGTTGACCTGTTGAACAGATGGAAGCTTTTAGTTTCCCAGGCTGTCAGGATCCTGATCCAAGTGTGGGAAAGATGTGAGTCTTCAGATTACATCATAGCTCTTAAACACACACACACACAAACACCCACACACACATGTTTATTTATCTGTCTAAATGAGAACATTTCATAGACTATTTTTTACACAGCTAGTTATAAACAATAATAGCCTAACCCACAGTCTAACCCTAACAGAAAACTTTATGCATTTTTACAATAAAGAAGTGACGTTTGGGTACTTTTCTGTAATTGTCCCCAAAATATGATTAAGTATAGCCATGCACACACACACACACACACACACACACACAACAAGTGTACCACTTAAGAAATGTTTATTCTTTGTTGCAGAGGTGGCCTTAAAGGTGAACAGAGGTGAACAGATCAAAGCTATTAAATAGATTTTATTTGATTTAAAACTAAATAAATATTGTAATTATGTAAATTTGAGTAAGAAGAATCATAACTTGATTAGGCTTCATTTAGCTGCATGCTGGCATCAATAAAACGGACATTCATTCATTCAGAAGTCTAACAAAAAAGAAACTCTGTGTATTCATCAGCATTTTGTAATGTCTTTCATTTAAATACTGAATTTAACCTTTGAACTGTGACGGTGACCTCTGACCCGGAGAGAGCAGACCTGTCCCGGCTCTGAAGGACAGAATTGATAAGATCATTCAGTGTAATACAGAAGATGAAGAGAGAAAACGACAGAAACGGATCCATCATCTCAGCCGTGCTCATTGTTTTAGACTGACAAGAGTTTTAAAAGCTTTTGTCTTGAACAATAACAGTCATTCAATAAAAATCTGTCTAAATAGGAAACCGAATCAATTATGGGTGCAGGATCCCTTTATAAAAATATAACTTGTTACTTCTAAAAAAATCTAAAATTTTAAACTACACTTATTAACTAGTGGAATTTTAAGGCCCAATTTTCAGGGGCTTTCAGCCCATTACAGTGTTAAATTCACTATTGATAGATAGTTTTAGTTCAGAAAAGTTTGGATTTGAGTACCTGACTAACTCAGAACAGTTTGACATATAATAAAAAGGTATTTGGTTAGAAGCCAAAGAAACGTTTGTTCTTGTTTGCTTGAAGATATGTAACCCGTTCAGTCATTTTACACTTTAAATACAGTTTCTTTAACCCAGAAAAACACTTTTACGTTTTATGCACAACTTTAAAAGGAGAGTCTTATGTTCTAATGATATTAATTGTTTCTACCCAAAACCTTTGCAGAGATATTATTATTTAAATACTGGTGAAGGCTTTCCTTTTCAACTTAGTGCAGAAAACCTAAAATGTGTTTCTGTCTCAAATAAGACTCACAGAGATCACATTTACCTACCTGCACTGAAATAGTTAAACATGTAAATGCAAAATAAACTACTTTGCTTTGTTTATAGTATATGTGCATTCAGCTCACTGTTGTCTCACTTCGAATCAGATTAATAATGAAAATAGCATGTTAGTTTTGTTACACGTGTAACAGAAGTACAGTGTGGGCACTTCCAAATCATAACTTGAAGTCTAAATAGAGTTTTACCGCCATCTGCTGTTGGATAGCCGACAGATATTAACGTGTTATTAACTGTTTTCAATGGGGTTTTAATGTGTGTGTTTTTACTGTTTCAATCATCTTAGCTTTTTGCAGTTAACTTAAAGAGTTGTGCAATGCTCGTGCATTTTAAAAGTAAAAAAAAAAACTTTTCTCTTAATTTAAAATTTACGCATGAATTGAGTGTTAGTTGAGTTGTGTTGTTATTCAGACAAGAACTCTATTTTGTGTGTTTATATGATGGGCTGCTTATAAAGCAACATAAGAGAAATACACAGAGAAAAGCACTTCACGTACAATCTGTTTTAATATCACACCAATAATTTAGATGTAACATCCATCTTCAAGCCAGTTAAACTTACAAATTTATTCATAATTAGTACAGACAACATATGTTTTACATCCTCTATTGTATTTATACTGTACATGTATTTGAGTACAGAAAATACTTTTAAGCAAGATTTAGACGGATTTGTCAAACTTTTTGCTTTCATATACTGGTTTTCATATATTGCGGAGTTCCTTTGTGTAGTAACCTGTTTAACCGGCAGATGTCAGTAAAGGGTCAGGAAACATCTAAAACATGACAAACCGACTAAAAACAAAAGGGAAAACAATATCCAAACCATATTCTAAGTTTACAACAACACGAGACAAAAGTGAATTTGTGTAAACCCTCGCGAAGGTTTTAATGCATTCCAGAAATGAAGAAATATCACTTTTGCATTGCATGTCCAAAACTTATGAACAATGTACGTTTGAATTTAAGTCAATATCTTTTAATTTGTTGAACTTTTCTTTTGTTTGACTTCGCATATTGCCTTTCACTTTCTCATTAGGCTGTGTGGTATTGGTTCATACCATAACAAAGCCATCAGAAGGCATAACAATGAGTCAAACGTTATTTTTAAAGCAATTTATATTTACAAAGACGTACTGCACTTACAGACACCTTTTAATACAAAGAACAAAACAGCCAAAGACAGCTTATGAGAAGGCGGAAGCCACACAGCAGCCTTATCGATTGCGCATGCGCGGTAGGCTTGTTTTTCCACCGAGCGGAGCTATAAGACAGCGGCGCCCGTGCAGAGTTTGTCTGAACGCAGATACGGCTGCATCTTACCGTGCAGTTCCTGCAAAACTCAATGAATGACAAGATACATTAACACCGAACCTGCCTGCAGCATTTCTGCACGGCAAGACTCTTGCAAAAGCACATCTCACAGATGAGACATTTCACACGTCTCGCGTCTCAGTAAGATCTCCACCATGGTGCTCGGAAAGGTGAAAAACTTCTTCGTCAGCTACGACTGTCTCAATGACAGTAACGTCCCCGTGTTTGCCAGCGGGGACTTTGTCTCAGGTCGGGTGGTCGTAGAAATTACCGGAGAAATTCGCGTGAAATCTCTGAACATTCACGCCAAAGGTCTGGCAAAAGTTCGCTGGACGGAGTCGCGCAATGCTGGATCCAACACAGCCTACACTCAAAATTTCACCGAAGAAGTGGAGTATCTGAACCAGAGACAGGTGCTGATCGGACACGATCGAGGTACGAAGGGTTTTATTTGCGTGCGTGTGTTTAAATCTGTGATCCGAGCTGAACGACGACAGATGCAACTCGCATTATGTCTGCTGGTTGTCTGTGTTTTCTTATGCATTTCAGTTTTGTTTGCTTTGTAAACTGTTTGTTGAAATGCATGGGCATGCAAACCGAAATGACATGAGGATTTCTTGAATTAGCGTTCGTGCAAATGCATCCCTTGCTTTTGAAATATTTAACCTGTTTTCAGCTTTAGAAAGTAAAACAAGCACGTCAAAACACACGATCGGGATATTGCGTTTAATGTTTATTCAATCACTTTTAAATAAGTGTATTTGTTAAGACATCAGAGTTCATAAACAAGGTCCCCACAGTCCCAAAACAACCACCCTGTTAATGTTACACACGAAACGCACATCGTTATTTTCCTCCAGTTTTTAAATAATTGACTTGATTCGTCATTTTCTCTGTGTTTATAAGATGACATGCGTTTTTAATTCAGAAATCGTAGTTTATTTCACGGGCTGTTCTGGTTAAGTTTGTAGTCTTTGTTAGAAGCGGTTCAAACCTGTTCAGAAACTGGTAGAAAGGGGGCTGGGCTGGGCCGAGCCTCTGCTCGCTGATTGGTGGAGGTCGATCCTATCTGCTCGCTGATTGGTGGAAGTGCTCGTGTGTGTCTCCGGTGATCTCATACCTTTGCAGAAATGTCAAGACTGCGGCGCAAGTTAGTTTCAATAATGTTCACATAACTTATAAATGTGATCATTTCAAACTAGTTTCGCCTCAGGCTTCATTTTGCATTCGTGTGAATCTTATATGCAATATACAGTCTGTTTAATAGAGAATCTGTAGAAGTAAATAAATCGCTAGTTGTTATGTGAAATATTAGGTAAAGGTGATATAATTGTTTACATTATGCACATGTAATATTTTCATATTACTGTTGTTTGTTCTGTGAAACTATTTTTCCGGTGCCTTCGGTATCAACTGTTAAACTGACCTTTTTTAATATATAATGAGGCGATTGTGCTTATAAAACGACGTCGTTTCGAAATGTAAATGTCTCGTGTTGTGTTTAAAAGCGTTTTTTTATTATTTTTGTTAAACCTTGAGCAGCCATGCTGCAGTACACATGTGAGTTTAATACGGGGGCGTGTTTAAGAGAAAAACACGACGGCTCAACCAATCAGGAGCCGCCTGATAATATATTCATGAGGAAATCCGGCTGAGAGCGGCTGGGAGCGCCGGTTCAGTCCGGTCCTCTCTAGCTGCTGGCGCGTCTTATTTCCAGCATTATCTGACAGAGAAATAACCAAAAGAAACTTATGCATAAATAATAAAACAATTGCTGCAAAAACATAAAATATCCCTGTTGCTCTTGTGTGCATTTGTTACAGGCTCATAACTACATAAACACTAAATCTGTTTAAAAGAAGGATGATATTAGAATGAGTAATACATTAAATGCATATACGGTGTGTTCATAGCAAAGTTCATATTTTGTATTCATAGTTCACAGTTCTTTGTCTTGAATGAAGTTATGACATACATTGAGTGTTTTTACTGTGCTTTCATATTTCAATGTGGAAAGTTATTCATGGAAAGTAATCCACTTTGCTTTATCTTAAAACACCATGATATGTATATGTATATGTGTGTATATATATATATATATATATAAAGCACTTGGTTTGTGGTTTAAAATCTTGTCTTATTTTGTAAGTCATAAAGAGACAATGAGGGTCTTTCTTTGTCTTCCATTTGGGAAGAGTATCAAATGTTGTTTTCTGTTGTGTGTTTTTAGATGATGACAGCTTTGATGAGGGCTTCACCGTTCTTCAGTCAGGCCGACATGAGTTTCCCTTCAGCCTCGAACTGCCCCAGACGTGAGTGACTCTCCTGTCTGGTTATATGCATATATAATGTATAGGCTGAAACGCTTACATTATTTTTTCATGCCTTTCGGCAGGCCTTTGGCTACATCGTTTGAAGGCAAACATGGCAGTGTGCGGTACTGGGTGAAGGCGGAGCTACACCGGCCGTGGCTTCTGCCTGTAAAAACCAAAAAGGAATTCACTGTCTTTGAGCACATAGACATCAACACTCCACTGTTACTGGTGAGACAATCTCACCTCAGATGTATTGGGCTGTCCGTGTAGAGTTTGGTTTGTTTGCTTAAGATATGGTGGCTAACTTATTAACATTTCCCTGTGGTTTACAGTCTCCTCAGGCTGGCACGAAGGACAAAACTCTTTGCTGCTGGTTTTGCACCTCAGGGCCTGTATCACTAAGTGCCAAGATCGAAAGGAAAGGCTACACTCCAGGTGAGATGACATGGCTTGTTGGTACACGATTGACCCTGGAGACATTGTATAAGCTGTTTCTTTTGTCTTGACATTTGGTAATGGGTTTCTAAATCATGTGTTTTAATCGAAAGAACCTGTTTGTGTGTCTCTGCAGGAGAATCCATCCAGATCTTTGCAGAGATTGAAAACTGCTCTTCCCGTGTGGTGGTGCCAAAAGCAGCCATCTACCAAACACAGACCTTCTTCGCCAAGGGGAAGGTCAAGGAGATCAAACAGATAGTAGCTAACCTCCGTGGAGATCCCCTGTCCCCCGGCAAGACCGAGACGTGGGATGGCAAGATGCTGAAGATACCTCCCATATCTCCTTCCATTCTGGACTGCAGCATCATCAGGGTGGAATATTCGCTCATGGTGAGTCCCAGAGGCTCAGTTGAGTTCACAGTCTGTGTGATTCTTAACAAGGCCAGTGGGTCACAGAAGTCCATCACAGGGCTAACATCAGGCCTCTCTACAGGTGTATGTGGACATACCTCGGGCTGTGAACTTGACCATAAACCTGCCCCTGGTGATTGGTACCATCCCTCTCCACTCCTTCGGTAGTCGGACCTCCTCTGTCAGCAGCCAGTGCAGCATGGCTATGAGCTGGTTGGGTTTACCTGAAAGACCTGAAGGTAAGCCCAGTTCTGGTTTAGGTGCAGAAGATACACCTGTTTAAGATGCCTAACCAACACCAGAGGTTCTCAGCTTTTGCCCTTGAGGTTCACTTTCTGAGTTTAGCTTAAACTCTGTCTGTCAAACGTAACTGCTTATAACTGTTTAGTAGTGTTGAAGATCTTGATCAGCGTGTTCAGGTGTGTATGATCAGGGCACTAAACTCGGCTTGAAAGTGGACCTTGAGGGTCAAAGATAAGAGCCTTAACACTTTAAAATTAAAGCATCTCCAAAAGTCTCTTCTTGGCTTAATACATTTCTTGTCCTCACATTTTAGCTCCACCAAGCTACTCAGAAGTTGTTACAGACGAACAGCGACAGAACTGTCTAGAACATCCAGCCCTGAGAGATGAGATTGAAGGACCACTTTACGCCTACATCCACGAGTTCCGTTACCAGCCTCCACCTCTGTATTGTGAGGTATGTAACACTTGCAGCTCTGTCAGCATTGTCTTGTAGTTTATGTTTTGTAATGCTTTAGTCTGAAACAATCTTCTTATGGATTTTTCTCTTCTCCTGGTAGATTGACCCCCATCCAGAGCAGACATGCGCTGATGAGGATGGGAGGCCAGATGTCTGTCCATCCCGTTGAGGCTTTGAAGACACCTGACCAGTGCTGTCAGGGATTTCTTATCTCTAACCATAACCCCTTAACTAAGGATTGGTCTTCATCCATGAGGAGGCACAAGCAAATGTTGTCTTGACGACGCAGATCTCCAGGAAACCCTTCCAGTCCCCGGATAGTCCACCAGGTCTGTGAAAGCTGCTGAAGATCTTGAGTGAACTTCCCATTCCATCCCTGGTGAAAAGAGCACAGGCAAGAATTGTCGGCGTATAACTGTGCCCTCGACATCAAGATGGACTAAACGCAAAGCCACTGAGTGCAAGAACAGTGTCCAAATATCTCAAACCTTGTTCCTTATTCTGGATGTGGTTCTTCAGTTATCTGGATGATTGTACCGAAACAACATCATCCCATTGGAACAAGACGACTGGTTTTAGGCTTCATTACTATCGCTGAGAGCAACAAATTACCCCAACAACAAATAAATATCTTACAAACACTCCAAAAGAACAAAGACAGACTTTTCAAGATTTTCTTTTTGTTGATTGTTTGTTGACACAGAAGACGTCGCTGTACCACTTCAAATTTCTTGAAACGTTTTGAGAAATTCTATAAATGTGGATGTGATGAGACCTGCTGCAAAGCATTATGGGTAGGATTCTGATATGCCACGTTGCCTTTCTGCTAAAAATACAGCACTGAACAGCACTGCTAGAACGTCCAACAAGACATGGCACTGTTTCAAGTGGCAAAAGAAAAGAGACTATTCATGATGAGTAAAGAGGACACTCATCGAGATTCAACACGGATTGACATTCCCGAATCGGTCCGCTCACCCGCACTGTTACGAAATCTGCAGAAAACTGCACTCCAGAACTCTTTGTTGAGACTTGATTCTAGACTCTGGTTTGTGCGACACCTTCTTTTTCATTGTCACCTAATGACGACTGCGGCCCATCGACGTAGGCCTTATTTTCTGTTTAATAATGATTAGCACTTCTCATCAATTGCATTTAAAGCTTGGCTAATTCGATGCACAAGTTTGACAAAACATATATTACGATGTTATAGTGATTTTGGAATGTTTGTTTACATATGTGTTATCGTCAACAGGCAAACTAAAATTACTAGTTGTGCATTTGGACTAATGAAACTATCTTTGTGGCCTTGACACAAAAAAACCAGTAAAATACTGTTATTTTTTACTGTTTATGGCTGAATTTGTGCGCTGTGCTTGCATTTTACCTTGTGAAAAAGGGAATATGTATTGTTTGTGAATTGTATGCATTCTTTATTCTTTGTGCTTAAATTTAGTTTGGGACAAGGTGAATATTGTCACTGTTTAAAAGTCACTTTTTTTGTATTTTATTTAAAATACATTCTAAAACATGCACTTCCAGGGATACAATTGTCCTCGCAAAAAATCGAACATTGTTTAATGCAGACTGCATGGGGAGAAGATGATGTTTATCAGTCAGTAAGGTCCATAGCTAATTAAACTAGCTTCCATTTTTCCATTTCACGGGCTTATGGGTAAGAATTTTGAAATGAGTAATAAGCTACTACTATGTCAAAAGGTGCAATATTCTCTCTGTGTTTTAAGCGTGCTTTTTGTATTCCTAGCTTGTTGCTAACTTTTTTACCATGATTTTGTAGGTTGTCTGTATGCTGTCACAGCAACAAATCGTGTGTTTGTTTGTTTCGTTGAATAAATATGCCATTTTTTTTACAGAAAATTGTGTCGAGTTTTTCATTGGTGCACACAAGCATTTACTGTTGATGTATGAGGAGATTAAATATAAAACATAAAAAAGACAAGTCGCAGGCAGTGATAAATGACTTCTGTATCCAGAGGCTGTTGTGATCTGACAGGATCTTCAATGTTTAACCTCACAATGTGCATCTTGTCAGTGCTTAAAATCGTATCAAACTCTAAAATATAAATATTAAAATTCATCATTATTCCCAAAGTTCTACTTTTGCAGATGTTGGTACACAGCAGTTTGGCTGCACGTTTTTTAACTTGCAGAGGAAAATATCTTTTCTGTTAGATGTAGGACATCTTAGGACCAGATGCTTCCCAAACACAGCTTTCCTTGTTTCGGCACACGCTGTCGGTTTCTCGGGCCTAGCACTCAGAAGTTACAGATGAGATTCATGGCGGTAGGAGTGCGTCATATTTTCCTTCCCAGCTTTGCGGGCAGCTCAACTGGAACAGATGTTTGCTCTCGAGAGATGTTCGTGAACCACTAACCTAATTTCCCTGCGCTTGATAAAGCTGGTCTTTGCAGCTCATGGCGTGCAAAACGTGGCTTCTGGTTTGCAACTGGAAATTGATGTCAAATTAAGTTTTGTCAACGCATTACACTTGAGGATTATGCTGGATTTAAAGAAGTTTATTTTGGGATGTTTAATTTACATACTGAGGCTTGGTTTGACACTTAACTACAGTGTCGATTTTTTTAAAAGTACATTTTTGTACAATCACAGCTTTAACAGAAAACCATTATTGCATTAACATTATTAATATTATATTGTTACATTATATTTATACATTATATATTAACATTATTGCAGGAATATGGTGATATTAGAACCTTTGTTTGGTAGACAATAATTCTATTTTAGGACAGTTTGGCATTTAGCCAAAACCACAATCCTTTATGTTTCCATCAAACATGGAAAGCAACAGTGATGTTACAGACTCATTTTTTGCCCCGGGCGTTTTCTGACAACTCCCGTCTCTCCACACGCTGACTGTCTAAACCTGAATAAACATCCAACAGTCTGTGTGCAGCAGGTATTTACTTCAGTCCAGGATTAACCTGAGAAAACGAATGGCCAGTGTCATCTGTTCCAGTGAGGAGTGAACTCACTGCACACACCTAGAGACAGACAAGAATCTTGAAGAGATCTTTTAAACGTTTGTCAAAGTCTAGACATGCGGGCGATGAGAGAATGCTTGTTTTGTTTGGTTTTGTTGTTTTTCATGAAAGGTTTTCTAGGGCTTCAGTCAGTCTGCGACTTGATACAAAGAACAAATGTCAACAGCATCCCAGTTAACAGGGAACGTTCACAGAACATTACCAAAAGTTCTGTAGAAGTTCTCTGAAAGTTCTCAAAAAAGTTCTTGGAATGGATTTTTTTCAATTTTATGTTATGTATCACATATATCAAACATTAATACAATGTCTAAACAAACTGGATGTTCAAACGTTCCTAGAACATTCGAAATAAAAACTTTACAAGTTTTTGTTACTTACAACCTACAATTGTTAGTTGGGGTGCTACCATGCAAAAATACATCTTATTGTCTTATTTTCACTATTTGATCTAATTGATCAGAAATTATGATATCTAAGCATTGAAGAAACACAAAGCAAAGACAATAAGGCTAAACATATCGACATATATGCAGTAGCCGTTAAACACTATAATTGCAGTATTATATTGCAGCCTTTTTTACATAACCAGTGCATTAAGACACTTCCACACCTTACATAATGTCATGGAGCTAAAATAGTACTGCAGGACACTTTCATAACCGTAACATTAGGCCAGAAACGACGAGACATGTTTCTAAGATGGGTGCGTGTTTCGCGGGTTAGGGATTGTCCGTCTGAGGCTGTCCTGCCAGAGACACACGACACCCCAACATTCAGCTGAGTCAGTCTAACCAGTGGTCAGTAGCACAGGCCACACCCCTTTTGCTGACATTCTGCGATGCCGTTGGCTGATTGGCTGCCACCGGCACAGTCTTTAGAAGGTCTCCGAAGAAGTGTTTATTAAAAAATTGACCTACATTATATAATCTTTAACATTGTTCGCTGAGACAAGCATCGCTATTTTTGTTGCTTGTTTTTTGGGATTTAGACAAACCTATAATCACAAGTTTTAACTTTGACACCTAATTCACAAAGACAGGACTTGTGTGACTTCTTGTGCTGTCGTTATTGTTTTGACAAGTTGCTGTTTAAAACTGGTTAACAAATCTTGCAGACATACAGAGGGAGATAACTGAGCCATATCTAGAGAGCAGAATTATGAGTATGAATCATAACAATAATTCAGTGTTATCAAGCTACACTAAAGCTTTACTCTCACACCCAAGCGTTCACAATGATTAATCATCTGACTCTGAGAAAAGGCAACAATATTTTTTTGTTTTTGACAACTCTGACCTCAAGCACACCGAGTAAATGAATCATGTTCGTGTTCAATGCAGTGACACTCTGTGCAAGTCTAATTAGGTTTGACTTCCTTGCAGTTGTTGATACAAGGGTGGCCACTGTGCCAGCGATAAACAAGAACCGGTTTGGGCCGGCCTACATGTAGGCGACCACAGCGGCAACCTAATAGCTCTCTGTGCGCGGTACTTCTCGACATACATACTTGGGAGTGTTGAAATATTTGATCAGGCCAGACTGAGCCTCAGGCTGTGAAGTGGAGTTCACAGGGTGTGTGGCCGCTTGCTTTGTCACCAGCTCTCTCGTTTTACAGCTCCACCAGTTCAGTCCGGCTCTCATTGACTTTTAAAGCCTATTTTAACCAGATCCTTCCATTCGTTCTTCCAAATTGTCCCCCGTCTGCTTGGGTGGTGGGTGCTTTCCCGTGCAAAAAATACTGTGGTGCTAATGATGGTATGTCATGTCTGCCTAGCAACTGCCTAGCAACCACTCTGAACACTTGGTGGGATAGGCAATTTCAAAAAGGTTAGCAATAACAAGCTAGATTTGAAAGCACAAGGTGCCGCCCTCCCTTTACATCACTATCCAAAGCCACACCTACATAGTTGTACCTACATGCACACGTAGTTTAACAGGCGAGTGGGACATCCTATCATTGAATTCGGTTAATGGTCGTATAATTTATCACATTTCCTGAAGAAATGTGCCTGATTGCTTTAGGAAATGTAACATGTTGTCCTTACCACATGCAGTGCAGAAAAACTGTCCAGTGTGCTTATTTGTAAGATTTAAAAGAACTAAAGGTCACGTAACCAAGCACTGTGTCAATGTATCACACGCATGTCTTGTCAAACACCCCCCCCCATCTTAAAGTACAAGAGTTATAAAAAACCAAACCATCATTAGAGTTTCGCTGACGTTTCGCCATGACGACATTTCTGTTGCTAACCGCTGCGTCTGTAGTCGCATAGGCCGCACTGGAGACTAAGTGAGATATCAGATGTCCAGCACACGATTCAGTATTACCATTAAACTAAACACACAGCGGCCATAATCCAGACAGCATCCATATGTCAAAGAGCCGCGGGATCCATTTCAGACTTAGCAAACTGCAATCGCTCACTGCGGACACTCGATGACAGCTTGTGGTTTTGGCTCCTTTTGGATGCAGAGCAGATAAACGCTTCCAAACAAGCGCTCAGCTGCCCCTCGCACTGTGCGTGGATCAGAACCATCCCAGCTAACAATTTTAAGTTGTGGGAACATTTTGCTAACGTTTTCATTAAGTAACAAAAAGTTAAAAATTTTGTTTTGAAAGTCCTACGAATGTCCTGTTTTTAGACGTTGTATTAACATTATTGCTTTTACACTGTTTCTACGGTATGTTCCACTAACAACTTAAGAATAATGTTTTTTATCTATATGATACATCACATATATATAAAAAACATTTTACTAACATTACTGCAAGGACGTTTTTGGATAACTTATAAAAAACGCTATCCAACGTTTTGAGAACGTTTCATGTTAGCTAGGATATACAACAAATTTACCAAGTACAGCAGGTTTAGCTGAGCTCAGAGCATCTGGCTGCAGGATAAACTATTGGCCCGATGCCAGCAAAATCCCGGCACGCAGGTGTGTGCGTGTGTTAAGAACAGTTGTTAAGTGGTGTGACCATCTGAAATGACGCATAAATGTCAACCTAGTAAACAATACTCGACAGATATGCAGTACAAACGAATGTGAGATTAGATAAGCGAGCTGAACAGTGTAGGTGACTCTTTGGTTAGCACATAGCTGCCCACAGAGTAAAGAGGAAGTAAACTGTGTCGGGCAGAGCGGATCGGAAACTTTCGACAACTGCATGTCCGTGACAGTAGAGCCCACAGAGGTGTGATGGAAGTCTGAATGCAGAAAAAACTACATGACCTTGTCTGGAAGGGTTTAGGACGGGAGTGTATTTCTCCTTAACACCAGCATGAGACATAGTTTACCTGAGTATCACCCATATGAGAACACGACACGGACGTCAAAGCAGAGTGGGCCAGACCAGATGAGGCCTTCACACAGTATGAAACCTTATTTCAAAAATATAAAGATGTAACATTCATTCACACATTGAATGTAAACAGAGGAGCCTCAGAGAAGTGCTTCATCCAAGAAAATGATTTTCACACAGCAAGGGAGGGACGTAATACACCATGAAAATTTGGCGCTGGCACTGTTGCCTTCATGCAAAGTTTAAACAAATCCAAAGGTTGAGGAAACATTTCAAACCTCAGATGTAGCTTAACAGTCATGCACAACAACATTTCATTAGTGTGAATGTTTATTCTGGTTCAGAAGAATCCATGTGTGGTCACCTCAAAGTCTGAGAGCTGCACAGAAGATTTCACCTCCAAAAAAAATCAATACATCAATATTGTAGTTACAGATTCTCAAGTAGGTCTTAATTTTAGGTTGTAAGAACATTTCCCTAACGTTTACATAAAGTAACAAAATTGTTATCTTGAAAGTTCTAGGAGCACTCAAAATGTCTAGTCTTTTAGATGTTGTATTAACGTTATTGCTTACTGCAGGAACCTTTGGAGAACATTAGCAAACATTCTGAGTATGTTCCCTGTTAGCTGCATAGGCCCTGTTTAGATTTGACTAGTTTTCCCTAAAGAGATTGGTAGCTATCTTTCCTCACAGAAGTTCAGGGTCATATACAGCCTTTACCTGAACTCAGGGATTCTTAGAGAAGTCTAATATCAGTGCTTTTGTCTGAAACAGAACGTCATCACAATAAGACACATGAAATTTAACTGTTATTTAACTGATGATCAAGGCCTGAAACTACAGTTTTAAAGGTCTGATTTCTTGCAATCAGAAAGGTTTCTGGATTAAATTATGAGGCCACAGGCAGCTGCTGGGTTTGGATTTAAAAGTGTGTTCTGCACTGTGATAATCTTCCTTGGAAATCTCAGATTTTATTTACCTCTGTGTGCGTCAAACACTTGAATTACAGACTGAATTCTCAATCCAGCTGTTGTGCACCTGTGACCTAAACTCTAATGCAACAACTTGTGGTGCAAAATGCTTATATTTGACTCCATGTAGCAGGTGTTAACGTCCCTGTGAACTGACTTCAAAAGTGTAGCTTGTTTTCTTGTGTTGACATTTTTCCCTTATAAACAGGAAGCTGGAGCGAGAAATATCAAAGACCCCCTCCTATTTTAAAGCAGCCAATAGGGTTTAGTTTATTGTCATTATAGAATTTTATTGGACAATATTAGTGGGTGCGGTATGAGTCATCAATTGTTTTTGTATTCCTGAAAAAAAGAAACTATAGATAAGAAACTAAACCATCTCTGTTTGAAACATAAAATTGCAGGTTACTTTATGTACTTGACTGTATGTGTGCTGGTCAAATCTGACTGACAGCTCAAATTATAAATCATTATTATAAACTTATTGTTGTGAATTAGGGTAAATTAAGGAGACAGTTAATTTCAAACTTCTATATATATAATGCACAATAACTGATTTTTGTTGTTTAACAAAAAAAGCTACAAATTGCAACAAATTACAAATTGCAAAAGTGAATTTTGTTTATTGTATAAAAAACTTATTGAGCTCATTTTACAATAAGCAGGTTTTGTAACGCGTACAGTATGTCAGTACAAATGCATGCATGGAAATCATTTTGTAATGAAACTGTTCCGCATTGCTGATCTCAGATCAGACACAACAGACCTGCGGCTGGAGAAAGTGAAAGCGCCGGTTCCTGTCGCGGCAGGAGGGAACATCTTGTACCGCAGGTGTTACGTGCTCGCAGGCATGCGGGACGGGCTCAGCTTCACACCTGTGTGAACCCTAAACACAAAACACCCGAACCAGACACCCTATCAGCCACATCAGCTAAAACAGCACAACTTTCCCATCTTCTCACAGGATAGTAATCACAGATCTCCTAACACGTCAGAACTGATGCCCACCCAGCTAACAATTCTAGGTTGTGAGAACGTTTCCCTAACGTTTCCATTATTAACAAAAACTAAAAGTAAAATGTTATTGTGAAAGTACTACGAACATTCGAAACATTTAGATTTTAGACGTTGTGTTAAAGTTATTCCTTGGTTATAAGAAAGTTTGAAAAGTCTGTAACGTTTTTAAAATGTTCCACTAACAACTTAGCAATACGTTTTTGATATATGATATATAATAAAAATATTTAATGTGATGTATAATAAATAATAAAACTATAAATTAAAAATATATAATATGATATATAATGAAAATAATGTTCTACTAGCATTACTGCAAGAACTCTGTTTGATAACTTTAGGAGAATGTTAGCCAATGTTCTGAATAGCTGCACGTTTCTTTGGCTTATGTTGAGCCTGGCAGGAACCCAAGAACTCCTGTGGTTCCACTGGAACTGTGTACACACAACATCAGCCTTTCCTTCTGTCCCGGCGAGAGAAAACAAGTAAGAGCCACATGAGCGCATGTGGTCTTTAACCTTATTGCCACAAGAAAAACATTTTCACATGATTATCCCAACAACAGCCCCCCAGCCACACGCCTCTCTGATCTCTGAGGGAAGATGGCTACTGAAAGAGCTTTAATGTGAACCTACATTGTTTATTTTTATATTTTATAACAGATTATCCTTTACAAAAAAAATAAGGTTCAGATACAAGCCAGAAAACACCTTAGACTGTCACGTACAACAGTACAATGTCATCTTAGCCAATAAGAATATAGCAACAGTGGAGGAGGCGTGTCTAGAACATCACGCCACCACTAAGCTGAAAGTATGAGTATTTGGGGAGGAGCTTAGGGAGTGGTTGGAGGATAAGGCCTACTGTGCTTACTGTAAGGCTATGGTTTGGCCATAAGTCAAATCATGTAACCGCAGGTACCACGATGCTTGAATGGTTATAAGAGTGTTCTATTAATGTTATTCAGTTACATTTTTCGACTGTTTCATTTGTTTCTTTTAGCATTTACCGTAAGTGCTGAAGTAGATTTTAAGAATAAGAGAAAATAAAAAAGGTGCTTAACAAGTTGATAGCTGATAGATGTTTTATACACAATTTTATAAGTTTTGCAATAGGTAAAAGTAAAATGTTCTCAATGGTTTGCTTCATCTTAAAGTAGTAAACCAACACCCCAGCAAAGAGGGAACATTCTCAGAATATTGGCCAACATTTTTAACATTGTTGTAACTTAATGCAAACATTAGGGAAATGTTCTTACAACCTTAAATTGTTAGCTGGGATTCACATTTTAATTACCTCCTAAAATAGTAACTGTAAAGCTTCTAAAGGCCGTCTTACCTAAATTAACCGACAATTAAAAAAAACAAAAACTCCCACCCACTCAATGAAGGCTTCAGTATTAAGGCAGCACACAGCTACCGGTCTGAACTAGACAGTTCCAGCCTCAGCAGCATTTTGGTACTTCCTCATACGCTTTGTTCAGTATGAGTGAGTCAAACCAGCGTTCCTCCCCCACAACCTAACAACAGAAACTAAGAGAAACACACAATAAAAGAAGGTTAAACATTGTAAACCGTGCTTTTGTGTTTAAATGAACAAGATTGCATTTTGATGTTTTCCAGTAATATATGTATGTATTTATTTATTTCATACATAATACCACAACCAGCTACCAAAACACAAACAAGTGCAGATGGTCTAGACATATGAGGGTACTTAGGACCAAGACCACAGTCACAAATAGGCTAATGAGATGAATGGGACTGACATGTGACCAGCAACGTCCAATAGGAAAAGAGCTGCTTTTTGGGATAGACAGGCTTTGACTCATGGGTCATCATTATGGGGGGATTGCACTGGTACCATTAGAAGCACAATGTTTTTCTTTCCAGAAACAGACATCTTGTACTCCCTAAACTTTCTGGTTTTGAGTTTGTGCGTCTGCAAGTGATCAACTTACATGAAAATTGTGGCAGCAGTTTGTCACACCTTATCTGAGTTGTGTTTAGAGAACATGTGAATGTTTTGTTGTTTCCCAACACAACATCTGTCAAATGTCAGAGGTTGCCCAGAGGTATTGTTTTTTCACGGTGACAGGATGTTCTCGTTTTAGGTCTATAAAAACCAAACAAACAACTCAGTTCTGCACTGCAGTCCAAACATGAAGGTATGCTGTGTGCAGTGCTTAAAAACAGACATTCCAGTCTAATGATGAAAACATGGATTACAGCTTGTGTTGTTTGTTTTAGGTACAAAAGGTTTTTATACTGTTCCACTAACAACTAAAAAATAATGCTTGTGATGTATTATATCTATTATTAAAAATCTTACTGCAAGAAAGTTTTTGAAAGAACTTTTAGAGAATGTTCTTAGAACGTTTTCTGTTAGCCGGGTTAACAAGCAGAAATCTTGATGTATGTTAAAGTTTTTGTTGATCTGGACCCCAAACCTCAATCTGTTGCCCGCAACAGAACACATTAGGGTGTGGTTTTATGAACTTGAGATCTTTTTATCTGGAAGCCACAAAGGTCTGGTGAGACCAGAGGCCCTTCGCTCATCAGAGAGGAAGTGGTTATGGAGCCACCCAAATAACTTCCCTAAATGTGCTGCAGAAACGTTGCCAGCAGTCGTGATCATGCAGAGAGACAAACAGAAACAGAACACATTAAAATATTATTACACACGCAGTGTTGTGAACTTTATTCAACCATGTGCAAAGTCTAAAAGAGTATTTGAGCTTTTCTTCCTGTTCAAATGCAGTAGCCAGCAGTGAGCTGTGTCAGTGATGTCACGGTGTTGGGCGCCCTCTATTGGTGGTTTATTGAAACTAACGATATTAGATATTAGTTAACATTACCCTCTTTAAATAATTTTTAATAACCTTAATTAAATTAACGATGTCTAAGGTAACATTTGAAGCAAATGAGTAAAAAAGCATAAACCATTTTACGTTTTACAAAATAAATACCTCTAACAATCCAGTAGATGTTTACAATTATTTACTGTTGAAATGTATTAGTGCATTGATTTACATACTAGTATAAATTCATTTACGTTTAAATTAATTACAAATTTATATTGGTAATATAATATATAATCGAATATATAAATATCCTGAGATAAATAATCGGCGCACCGTCTGTCCACTTGACATCAGCTAGATCTCCCATTTGCTGCAGACACCGCCCATCAATACTCCAACCCGCCCAGTATACGCCAAACAACCAATCAGAAGTGTCCTTCTCCTGTCGCTTAGACCTTCCCAGCCAATCGTAAGCGTTTCCTTCAGATGAACTAGTAACGCGCTGAGCGTCTGTGTCCAGGGTAGCGGCTAGTTAGCAGCGCTGTGTCAGCGGAACATCACTCGCTGATCTCACTGGACGGATCTGGGTTTTGGTACCGACCAGTACCTGTAAAAATGAGTCTGTCTGTCAGGTAAAGATGATGTGTTCGGTTAATGAAGGTGTTTATTGAGTCACTAGCTGCTGGAGTTTGTAGCGGACGTAGCCGTTAACTGTTGAAACTATAACAACAATAATAATAATATGATTGCATGTGTTGCAATGTATACCAGC
This sequence comes from Ambastaia sidthimunki, assembly GCA_036877625.1. Taxonomy (NCBI): domain Eukaryota; kingdom Metazoa; phylum Chordata; class Actinopteri; order Cypriniformes; family Botiidae; genus Ambastaia; species Ambastaia sidthimunki. Next base: position 21,692 of record JAZGTK010005763.1, read on the forward strand.
TTATATATAATATATTAATATTATATATATATATATATAATATTGTGGCATCTCTCCCTCTCTCTCTGTCTCTCTCTCTCTTTCTCTCTCTCTTTCTCTCTCTCTGTGTCTCTCTGTCTGTCTGTCTCTCTTAAGGTTGAGACAGACAGACTCTCTCTCTCTCTCTCTC
>JAZGTK010005764.1:0-21858 GCA_036877625.1 Ambastaia sidthimunki
TTGCCACTAATTGCAATAAGTAGTATAAATAGCAGAAAATCCTGCATCTACCTAAAAATATTTAAAGTATTATAAATATTGAAGTATATTTAAAGTAGTATAATTAGCATCTACCTTCTATTAACACTTAGTGTAAATAGCATTTTACCCTGCAAACAGTATTTTACACTGCAAATAGTATTTTACACTGCAAATAGCCGCTGCCTTTTTTTTCCCTGGGTGCTGTTGTCATGGTGAATCGTAATATCTGCGCTCTATTCATAATGGCTTTTTATAGTTGTGGTGCACGCGCTTAACTCAGAGTCAACCTACTCAGAGTTGATTTAACCAACTAATTTCAGNTCTTCTGAAACCCAAAACTCTGAGTTTCCAAACTCAGAGTAAGTCAACTCAGAGTTGAAGTTTAAACTCAGAGTTGGTTGAACCACCTTTCTGAAACGGGCCCTTAGTCAGGGATGAAGACTCTTTACAAACAAATACAAACAGCCAGTAACAATGAAAATCAAGATTTTGAAAACTGTACGCTATTTGACCACAGGGAAAATGCAGCTATGCAGTGCTGATAAACTAGGTATATCTCAGCCATCTGTCAGTAGAATATTTACATCAAATAGTGAGAACTTCCAGCCCTATTATGCTGGTGTCTCTTTATTTAAATATGGCAACATCTTTTGTCTAGTCTCTATGACAATTCTTTTGCTAAATCACTGCAGTGATGTAATGACATTATGACAGACTCTTCCCCTATCAGCCAATCACTGTGGGCATAGTTAGTAAGCAATGTGTTTTGTAAATACTGCCCCAGCAGATTTTCCTCTTAAGCAACAGTGATGCACAACATGTAGCTGTACATGGAGAATGTAATTCAGTGTGGTAAAATGTATACTTTTGTGTATAAATAAAGTTAGTATACCTGATATTATGCACTTTGTCGCTACTGTTTGTGTGCATGTGAGTGTTAACATCTTGCTAAACTTATTTTCTCAAAATTTCCAGCATTTGCTGATATTTCTAAAGTGGGCTACAACAAACTTCCAATGGTTAAGCTTTCCTCAAAGCAACGTAGAAGAAAACTAAATATTTATAAAGAACTAAAAAGAATTTTAAAAATTACTTTTACACAAACATAAACAAGTGTTTGATATAAACAATACTTGAGTAAAGTAAAAAGGCTTCTTGGCCGTCCAATGTAGCTTGATTTACCGGCTTCATTCCAGGCAGCTTCAGTCACAATGCAACCTGTGAAACAACAAGAAAAGATCTGAAGTCTTTGAAGCTAATACTGAAGCTGTCCAATGATAAGAGTTGGACATGCCAATAAAAACAACAAAGCGAAAGCGCATTCAACGCAAAGAATTTAGCAGTACATGTATTCTCTGGGAAAAGATCCTACAACTTTTGCGGTGCTAACGCAATGCGCTACCAGTTGAGCTACAGGAAAAATTGCTGACAAGTGACTGCTTAAAGGCATAGTATAGCGTTTCATAAACTCACCCTTTGATCGGCTGTGCGCTGTTGTCATGACGACCGGGAGAAATCGATTGGCTCGAGAGCATGACGTGTTGGAAAAAAAGGGAGTCGCGGATCCACAAGATACCCTAGCTGCAGCCAGTAAGAGCGACGCCGTACTGGATTGAATCCATGACGAAGTGGACGTATTAACACACATGCGCAGTTGTGGTGCAGATGACCTACATTTCTGTTTTTGAATGTATTATTAATGTCTTAGTTTCTTTAACAAAATAAACAGTTTGTTTGGATTCCGAGTTCCAAAATCGTTTAATTTCAGTTACATACATGCTCATGTTTTTTATGCATATGGTTTTCAATGCTCAGTTTTGATGAGGTTTTGTATGTCTCACAACAAGAGAAGTGATTTAGGTTACGGCGCTGCACATGCACATTTAAATAAACGTTCTAGTTACTTTGTCAATCAAGATCACATGTGTCTGTGTTTAGTATTTATGAGTTGCATTTCTTGTATCCTGAACATTAGTGTCCATAACATTTTGATAACTTTGGTTGATATTAATATTATAAAACTTTTGAAGATTTCCACCTTGACATCCAATCAAATTCCATATGCAAAACAGCATGTTGGAAGACAAAGAGAGTTAACTTTCACTCCAAGAATGATAACCTTTGATTGGATCAGACACCTCTTCAGGGCGTAAAATCTGCACAGTTTAAAGAGCACTGTCCAAGGACAGGTTTCTCTTTCCACTTCGCTTTTCCAGGACCTTTCCTCGGGCCATTTTCTGCAGTCTTTTATGCACTCTAAACAGGAAAAGAATGCTGAGCTAGATGAAGCTCTCAGCAGACATCTAAGCTTGTGCCTGGCTAATCTTTCCATTTATTATTTCCGTTATTTGCCAAGTGTGCACATACGCCAAAGGAATTTGTTGTGGTTTCAGGAGCTCCATGTACTTAAACTGTAAATATACAGTACTGTAAATATAAAAATATAGATTTAAAATAAATATTATAAGCACAGGAAAAAAATGAAATATGTATTACTTTTTTCTATTATTTATTTTTCTAATCTATATAAAATGTTAGTGGAAGTGTTACTATGTACATTACTATGCATAGTATTTACACAACAGTAAATACATATGAATATATATTTACACAATGATGCATAAACCCTAGCGTGGGATATTATACTACGATAAAATATTGCACTAGGTAAGTCGTGGTGGACACACACACATATTCATTAAATTCATTAATTCGATCAAAAGTTCAATATTATTTAATGGTTTAATAAAAGTTTAATTATTTAATGATATAATAAAATTTTCCTTTATATTTTGATATTTCTAAATTGTTTACAAAAACAACAGGGTTGTTTTAAATTTAGCGTGATTAAAAACACAACACAACTCATTTTCTTTTTATTAGTGATATATAAAAGATATATCAAATAAGTGTATAATAAGATATATTGTCATTGAGATGATAGTTATATATATGGTTCCAGGTTATATTGGATTCTTTTTACCAATAAGTATTTTGCTGTTTATGAAAGTTTCTTTTTTTAAATTATTTTCTTAAAGTGGGTGTGTGTTTGTTTTCAACAGGATGGCTTATGAGTGCAGTGATGACCAGATGGAGCTTGCCATTTCTGTAAATTGATGAAGAAGCTGGCTAGTGGGGCTATAATATAACAACATTTATATTAAATCAGTCAAACTCGTTGTTGGTCAAGTGCCAAAACTACCACAAACAAGGCCACACATTTTTCTTAAATTCACTGAAGTATAATATGTTGTGCTATATTATGTTCAGCAATTTAAATTTTTTTTAATGATGTAACTTTATATTAGTGATAGGTCAATCTTGAACGATTTGTTGATTCATTAAATCTATAATGTGACTCGGAAGAACGAGTCGCCACGGAGAGGGATTCGTTCAGTCGCGCATGCACAACATCCTATAGGCGCTGTACTGGAATTAGTTCCCTTTTCGAGGACGTTCACTCACATTGCGTCAGTCGCTGACGCTATGGGAAACCTCGTTTCCTCACTTTTCCTGAAATCTTATTAAATAACGCCAGTTGTACAACTGGCCAATGTCACATCCATTATGCAAATTGCATGCAAATACTGAATAAGACCTCAGGCAGTATATAATGTGCTGCACAGTGACATTGCCTCAGAATCTTTTCCTTCACCTGAAGACTACATTATGGATAAATACGATCTTTGCGGAATCTACGCGGGACCCATCGCATTGCCGGACTCGCATGGGTTCTGCGTGACGTGTTTGGGTCTCGCCCATGCAGAGGCAGCCTTGGTGGGCTCGGATTTCGTGCACTGTTCCCCCACTCCCCGGTCCTCTTCGCTGCAGAGAATCTCCGTCCTTCCCCGGAAGCTGCTGACATCATCACGCTCGGCGCCGAAATCGAGGACGACCTCCTCTCCATGGCAGCGTCTGAGAAGGACTGGGCGGAGCCGGAGCGCAACACGCTACACCAGCACGACCCCCCATGGAGGAATCCATCGCAGCGCACTTGTGCCCTTCGTCCGCCTCCATCGGATCTGGCCACGGGCTACCTTCTAAGCCCTGCAGAATGACAGCCCACCTGGCGGACGAGGCTTATGCTTCGGCAGGAGAGGCGGCCTCTGCTCTGCACACGATGGCCATCCTCCAGGTGTTCCAGGCACAGTGCCTGCAATTACTGGAGGGGGAGACGGCCTCACAGGATGCCTTGTTGGCCACGAAGAAGGCGGCGCAGGCGATCGGGAAGTCCATGGGGTTCATGGTCGTGTTGCAGCGGCACCTGTGGCTGACCTTGGCGGAACTGAAAGACGCGGATCGGAGGACCCTGCTTAACGCTCATGTTGTCCCTTGGGGTTGTTCGGGGACTCCTTCGAGTCAGTGGCTGAGAGGTTCACCGAGTCCCAGAAGCGCTCCAGGGCCATAAGCCAGCTGCTTCCAAGGCGCTCTTCCCTACCCCACCAGAGAGCATGTTCGTCTTCGCCGTCGTCCTCAAGGGCACATATAAGCAGCCCTCTGTGGCGTCAGCATCAGGAGCCCGTGCCATCAGGAGAAGGCGTCAACGGAGCGGAAACTGCCGTCATCCTGACGGGATCATCGGGAGGAGGAGTCTGCTGGTAGAGGGGCCAGCAGCCAAGTTACGTGTTCTGTCTGTTTGTCCAAAGCATATTTTGTACAACACAGATGTAATAGAGCATCGTATCTCTTCACGAAAAGAGCTGTTTCCTCCTCCCTTTGTAAGCGAAGTGAGCCTGGCCCTGAGGTTAAGCAGCGCGTGGTCGCAGCCTCTTCATGTGAGGTCCGCTCATCACCTCCTTGTTACGGACGGGGTCAAACAAGACAAAACTAATGCTGTAAGAAACAGAAAACATTAATTCATTGTTTACCTGGATCTTTAGTCTGCGATTAGCTCATCACTTATCTGACAGGTCTTCGGGTTCGAGTCGTTCGTTCATCACGTGGCAGACCCATACGCTTAACAAATGCAGACTGCACCGGAAAGATAAATGATTAGTTCATCTTTTGAGTCGTTCGTTCGTTCATCACGTGACAGCTCCATACGCTTAACCAATGCAGACTGCACCGGAAAGAGAAATGATTAGTTTATCTTTCGAGTCGTTCGTTCGTTTATCACGCGACAGCTCCATATGCTTAACCAATGCAAACTGCACCGGAAAGAGAAATAATTAGTTCATCTTTAGAGTCGTTCGTTCGTTCGTTCATCACGTGACAGCTCCATACGCTTAACCAATGCAAACTGCACCAGAAAGAGAAATGATTAGTTTATCTCTCGAGTCTTTTAAATGACTCAAACCCGAAGACTCGAAACAGGTTAACTAATTCCGGTACAGCACCTATAGGATGTTGTGCATGCGCGACTGAACGAATCACTCTCCGTGATGACTTGTTCTTCCGAGTCACATTATAGATTCGTTCAAAATGAACGAATTGTTCGAGAACGACCCATCACTATAAGCCAACTCTCCTTGCAAAAAAAAGCAACAGCATCCACCACATTTTGAGTTCGTTTGAACTAACAAAAACAAAAATCTGGATGCAAAACATGACAAACGGAGATCTAGAAGCAACATCAAGTGGCTCTAATGCATGTTATCAGTCTAAACGTAACTTTTTGATGTAATAAAAAGTTCAAAAATCGTCACATCCTTCGTCGGCTCGCCGCTGCTCCTCTCGCTCTTTCCCTCTTCCGCTTGTGTGTTCATCACACACACCTGAAAAAAGAAAATGGCGGCGCCCGTGTCAAATTTCAAAATAAAAGCTTTTGCAAAATAGAACTTGTAGATCCCCTACATTCCCCCCTGCTAAATCCTGCCATACCACCGGACCGCCATTCAGCGACTCATATCTGCTTAAGCCCTGAAAAAAAAGAATATCAAACACTATAAACATTCACCCTTAATAAAGTATTAAATTAAAGTAAAACACTAAAGCAAAAACTTAAAGGTTGCATATCAACAAATGACCTCAAAGCCTCCTCAGTGGTGGGTCTGAGAACCTTTCCTCCTCTCTTGTAAATTGATGGAGGAAGAAGAGTTGGCAGGACCTTAAAAGCTGTATCCCTGTTAGCAGCTGAACAGTTTGAGCGTAACAGTGTTGCATTAACATTTAAATAGTATGATGTATAAAACAATTCATATTTCTTAAGTTGTAATACAAAAACAAAATGGCATAATATTGTAAGAAATAGCTCACCTGGGGTCATGTCACCCATGACTAAGTGAAGTTTTCCATCTCACTGGGCATACACAAGAATTCTGTCACTGACAGAAGTTTTTTCTCTGCCTCAGGATAGAGCTGCTTGAAATCTTGTGAAATCTGATAAAGTTTGAAAAAAACAAAGCAAATGTAACTAAAACAATACAACTTAACCCTCTGGGGTCAATGGTCGTGCCAGCTCACTTTTTTTAAGATCAGTGCAAAAGACACTAAAAATGCTCTATTGTTTTATAAAGCAATAAAAATGCTTTATTGTTTTACACTAATGATAAAAACAAAATATTGTGCTTTTTACAAAATTAAAAAAATGAACAGGATGCACGTTCTGCCCTCCCTCTCTGTCTTCCCTCTCTGCGAATACTTGTCACACAAACACAAGACATATATCTACAGAAAGCTTAGAATGTCTACTTAAAAATGTAAATCTTATCGAAAACAAATATTCTCAGTTTATGTAATCTGTATGAAATCAAGGAGAAGTACAATCTTTCCAGTCTCACTTCATTACCTGTAATTAGCTGAGACCGCCACAACCCCGGCACGATTCACATGGTAATAAGTTTCGGTTTTGTTTTCCTGTTCACATATACGCTCAAGTTAGAGATTATTGCAAAAATGTTAAATGTTTTTTAAATAAATGTGTATGTTATGTATTTCGCTCAGTTTTGTTTTTTTGATACATGTAAAGTATTATGTACAATACCATGTAAGCGGGTATGTTACGCATAGGTGTGTGAGTGGGCTTATACAAACCATCCACCTTCTGTAATACTTTTGTCTCTCTTCCTATGTATAATGGACACAGTTGCTTTTCTTGTATCTGGTAGGTTATGTAGAATTATATGGGTTATAAGTAGTATTATGATACACCTTATGTCAAAATAATTTATGACTTTGACCTTTTGACCCCTGTAGGATACACTTTGATTTATGGCCTTGACCTTTGCCCTAGCTGTCAAAGTTGATGGATGGTCAAAGTAGTATGATGTAATTGACCTTTGCCGTAACTGTCAAGAGGATGTTGTCTGAGTGCAGGAGTGATTCGATTTATGACGTGGACCATTTCACGCTCCTCGTGTGAAGATGAGGTAATAGTGCGGGTGTGATTTGATTTTTGTTATAAAGTTGACACAGAACTGATCCGGGGTTACGATATCAATAAATTTACGGTTTTACCAAGCGCGGTTGTTATTTTAAAAGATTCCTTGTTGATGAAATACATAAAATTTTAATAAAATACATATATTTTTGTTAATGAAATACATATATTTTTGATGAATCTCATCATACCTGTTGGGCATGGCCGGGGGATGACCATGCGTTGGGATTAAATCTAATAAACTATAGGAAAACGTGTCAGATAAATAAACGGAATTACAGTCTAGCATACTTATCTAATTGGTATCTATTCTTTGCGCACACAACACCTCCGGTCATAAATCTGTCATGCAGTTTTCGCTGTCTGTGACATCCTGCTCTGCGACGACATCCTGCTCTGCGATTGGTTCCCGCATCTGTTATAACCCGACGGAATATTGTGAGTAGACGACATTGGAGCTTGTGATCCACGGTGCAGACGAAATTGGTGTGCCGCACGTCCTTTGTATGTGTACATATGTAACGAAGCTATGCAAGTCTTTGATTTCAAAAAATGAGAAAGAGCACATCTGCGAAATCGTTGATGCTATGGTGGACTACCTACTGCAACAAGATATGATCGCTAAATTTACTCGTTTGGCAAGATAACATCTAAAGCATCCTTCATACCATGTATTCATTTTACCTATTCACTCTGTTGTTTCATATCATGTATTATATTTTTGTTTTATTACGTATTCCTTTTATATTCTACCAATTACTAAACTACTCTCCAATTCATACCAATTCATACCAATTTACTAAACTACCAATTCATACCAATTTACTAAACTACTCTCTTTGTCCATTCTGGTCTCCAAGTCGATCCATTCCCCCTTTGCAAAGCCTCGAGCTTCGCCATGATGTTATCCATAATGTGGTTTACAACCACAGTCTGAGTCCCGACAGCTCTGCCCACCGCTTCAATCATGCCAGGCAGCTTTGTGGGGCTATGAACAGCTGACCTCGTTTTCTTGATTTCTCGATACACCAGGGCAATGCCTAATCCAATCAGCAATAGACCTGTAATCATGGTTCCGAAAAGGTAGATGAGCCACCAAGCACACGACCCACCACTTCTCCTACGTGTCCATCGTATACCCCGCTGCGAATGTTCCGGCAGGACAATCAGGTTCCCCCGAACCCACGCTTCTCTTCAAGAAGATGGTGTCAATTGCATTGAGAGACCAATGTATACTTGTATTCTGTTTTTTATAAATAAAAGTATGGCTCATCCTTTTTACCACGTTCATTCTTGGGTTGAGACTCCTAATACACACCTTCCAACTCCAGTTCCTTAGGAGGTAAAAATGCTTAAAAGAGGCTGTCTTAAAGGACACAGGCGTCAGGCTAGGCGATCAGGAGGTTTCAGAATTGTTGACTGGCGAGGACGCTTGCACGCTGCACAAAATACAAATGGAAATGGAGTCGTGGTGTATGGCATAGATGCTTAATTTCAGGTGGATCTCGTTGACATGACGCCCTATTCCAAGGAAAATGAAAATAATAAATATTTATATGCATAGATGTATTTAGCAAGTACAAAGTATTTAACAAAGAGGGGCACGTTCTGCAGAAATTGCAGACGGACCGGGGAAAGGAATTTTTAACAAAGATTTTCAAGGGTTGGCTAAAAAGCATAACATTTACCGTTTTGCCACACCTACGGATTTAAAAGCCACTGTTGTCGAACATTTTAATAGAATGCTAAAAAGCTGCATGTGGAGGTATTTAACTGCCACTAATTCACGACGATATGTTGATGTTTTACAAGATTATTTTTATCTTTATCTACAAGATGTTTTATCACACTAGGATACAATACAGGGTATCACAGGAGCATTAAAATGCGGCCTGTGGACGTGGGCGAGGACAACGAGGCTTTGGTGTTTCAAAACCTGTACGCCAGTAATGATAAAAAAAAAACGGTCTTACAAATTTAAAGTCTGAGACGTTGTCAGGATTTCTAAAGTGAGAGGTCAGTTTGCCAAAGGTTATGAGCAGAACTAGACAGAAGAATTTTTCACTATAGCAGCGTGCCTACCATTAAAACCGCCAGTCTACAGACTGTCTGATTACGACGGTGAAATCATCGACGGTACTTTTTACGAAGAAGAGGTTAAAAAAATAATCGTAAGGAAAGACAAATCTTTTAAAGTTTTTGGGTGAGAAAAACGGTCAAAAAACGCTAGTCTTAGTAAAATGGTTGGGGTGGCCGGCTAAATTTAATAGCTACGTAGACAAAAAAGCATTGTTTGACTTGCATCCACCATTAAAACACGGCGGGTTCTACATTACGCTACCGTGCACCGCTTTTTTATCCATTTGCCCCGACAATCGTTTATCTAGCTATCGAACAAAACTAGACTTCTATCAACTTGAAAGCTCAATGGCAAGTTGGACTGAGCGAGATTGAATACCCCAGAAGCTGGTACAGTTTAATGAGCAGCCCGTAAACGCGGCTCCGCTGCTGTTGAGAAGAAAGACTTACCCGGTCTTTCTTCTCCAAGCGCTCGTACTGTCAGCCGAGCTCAGTTACAACAGGGGGACAAACAAAGTTTGTCTCAGGGCTAAACCTTACATTTCAGTATCCTTCTTCAGGAAGCTGGCTATTATTTTATGGATGAAACACGGCGAAGCTTTAGGTCGTATCAACTACCATGAAAACGCTCATTTTGAAATAGATGTAGCGACATGCACGCCAGTGTCACTTACGACAAACCTCATTATGCGTCGATCAACAAGTCACTCATCATGGACATCGCCGTACAGTTGAAGGACGACCAAAATTGCGGCGTGCATTCGATAAACAAAACAATTCATCGCCACAAGAAACTCTTAGTAGCGTTGAGAAAGCACAAGTCGGTGAAACGAAAAGTACAAGCATGTAGCCTTACCGTTGTATCATAGAGAGTCTTATCAACTATGGGAAAGACATGCTGTTCACGTCCGGTCTGTTTTACAAATACACAGCAGGGCACATGGATGTCCACGACCCCGTGGGTTGAAATAAGGGATTGCTCAAGAGATTGCTCCACACCACCGACAGCAAAGTCATGGAGATGATGGTATCTATTCACAGAGATATTCTTTCAAGAAAAATTACTGTTAAACAACGTCAGCATTAAAGTGCGAATGATCAGAGGGAAAGACGCTGACGAGGAGTGCGGTCAGCACATTTCACTTGTAAAGTCTGGCAATATTAGGCTAGAAGTGTGTTTCAAAAAACCTCTCCCGCACACTATCAACATCGTCATCTACACAGTTTTTCGACAGCATTATCGAAGTGTCAAACCGCAGACAGGTTCTAGTGGATTATTACTGAATAAGAAATAAACACATTACAGCTCACAGACATTATGGACAAGATCTCGTGTAACGTTCATTTTCCCAGGGTGCTCCTGTGCGATCAGCTGCCTGAAAGACAGTTAAGGATCATGCCGTCCATGGCTATAATGTACACGCATCCTTCTCACCTGCCGGGCGAACATTGGTTGGCTGTTTACTTAACTCGAGAACGGTACGGGGTGTTTCTTTGACAGTTTTGGCAATCCGCCCGACGACAAGCGTTTTCCATACGCCATCAAAAACAAAAAAGAGCAGACTCTTTAAATAATGAGAAAATTCGACGAAGTCTTGTAGAAACTCGGTCCATCCTAGAGGTCTTCTGTCCTCCCGGATCTTTTGCGGATTAGTAATACTTTATCAAATCGAGCACAGGTGACCCCAGGATGACGTTCCCCTTAAACACAAACTCGCCTGACTCGTTCCATGAAGACAGTCCTTTAGCTTTTGACATTTTTTCAGTATATATCTTACGTTTTTAGCACGTCTTGTCGGTACGTTTTTCAATACTTTAGACACCACGTTGTCCGTTTCGACTATGTCTCGCTCGAGGTTAGCATCAGATCCATCTTTATAACCATTGGTAGTCTGTGATAACGATAGCGTTAAAACGTTACTTTCTTTGTCTTCTTGTTTAAAAACCTCGTCAGGATGCTCGAGGAAAGTTTGGCTTTTCGTGCGGGTCCAAATCATTCCTTAGTAAAAAGCTTCTCACGCGTCCAAATCATTCTCTACAATGCGCTGAATACTCTCACGACCGGTATTGGATTTCAGCTTGTCCAATTGATGCTGAGGTACTAAATACATTTTCTCCGCGTACTCCATATTTCACAACTGTTTAGAAGCTATTAAGCTGGAAATAAAAGAAATGGTGACGCTTAGGAGGGGTAAAAGAAAGCCTCCTTTTTGGTTTAAGATGTGTTTCTTCGCTGATATTCCAATTTTTTATCCGCAACAAATTTAATGTCGGCTTTTCTCCTTTTCAGTTTTCTATAATCTTTGTGAGTGACCAGTATAGTTCCATACAGTATGTTAAGAGCCACTTCGCAAAGCATTAAAATGAGTTCGTTGGAAGCTGACTGTAAAATAAGACGTTGTTGTTTAGGCGTAGCTTTAAGTATCAGCTTTAGCAGCGGCAGATGCTTGCAGAGTCTGGCTGACATGTCGCTCAATCATGCTCTTCTTTTTTTACGCAGATAAACCACTTGGCGGTCGGAGAGCAGACCTGATTGGAGGTGTTATTCTTCAGGAGTTTTTGCTTTATAGTCTATCATTAAATATCCAAAAGCATCGCTAGTCACATCATGGTAACACTCCATGTATTTGCCATTTCTGGGGTACATTTGATGCCCCAGCACCGCTATCTAATTAACAGTATCAAATAATTGGTATTCAATGGTTCTGCTGGATTTTCCTTGTACAAATAAATTTTGCACTACATAAATAGCGCTGAGTTTGTGGTGATGCACGTACTGGGTAAAAACCTTTTGAATCTCTTTGTTTACACAAGCTTCTTGCATCATGTCATCGATGATGAGAAGACAAGTCTTGTTCGGCAGGTAGTAAATGATCATTATTCAGACTCGGTGGTATTCCTTCAACAAACTTTATATCATGCAGTTTAAGCAGGTCATCATACAGAAAAACAATACGTTCAATTTTATTCCTCACAATGTTATCGCTATAGGCCATGATGCATTGCGAGGTGTCACGTGATGCCACAATTATTGAAAATAATTTTTGGGTGACCGATAGAATAGGATTTTTTTTTGCCTGACAGTAAAGGTTCTCATAAAATCTATTACAGATGGATCGGTTCGCTTCATTTTGTTCCATTCACACTCCCACATCACCTCTACTTTAACACCGTACCAATTCTCTAAAATTGATGACAGATTCTCATCAAACTGATTCCTGAGAACCCAATAGGGGATTTTTGACAAGGGCTGGATATCGTGGGGTTGGAAACGACATGAAAGCATCCGTTAAATTCTATATTAAATATTCTTTTAACTCAGTCGCCGAGGTATTATCAGAGGCTGTATGAAACACCAATGTTCGCCTAAAGCGGGTAGATCCAAGCCACAATGAATACACTGGGGGTCTTCGCATTTGTGCGGTCTCTTGATTGAAACGTCATAACGCCTGTTGCATCGTTTACAATATTTTATCGACTCACGCGACGATAAGCTTTCTAAATATGCTTCCTTATTCTTATTGTCGCAGTAGTCGGATTTACAAAACCAAAAACATTCACTGCAATGCACAATACTTTTAGGATGGTCACGACATTCGTTATCAAAACACACGTCACAAACGTACTTGCACTGGTGGTGCTTAGCATTGCTGTACCATTTATAGCAATACGGGCATACAAAGTTGCTACCGATGAAACTCTTTAGAATGAGAATCATGTAAAAGTGATCATCGTGTAAATAGAGGTACACGTGTTTTGGGTGATGTTCCGATCTGTAAAAAATGACTATTTTGAACCCCAAGAGGTTTTCAAATGTCTCTATGTTATGGAGACCGATTTTGTCTTGGCTCAAGAAGCCAGCATCTGTGTGGATAGCGGTAGCGCATGTTTCAAGCTCACTCTCTGGTATTTCGGGGTCGAATAAGCGGGTGAGACAGATGGAAAAGCACAAATTATTTGAGGCATTGATAGGACAAAACAAGCTAAGCTTTTTTCTCTTTATCACCTGATGAAGAGCCAAATCTGTAAGTTTAGGTTGTCTGCCCCCTTGTTTGTTCATGGCTATGCTAGCTGTGATCTCGACAGCATCGCCAAACAGCAGCCGTTCTTTGTTCTGTAAAATTTTCTTGATCTGATCTGTAAATACATTAACGTCGTAATCATTAAGCGGTGATAAAATGGCGGTAATGTCGGATCTGAGATCGGGGCCTCTTAACATTATTTGTTTCGCTAACGCTACTATTTTATTGATGATGTCATGCACACGAATGTGATCATTGTCAGACAAATCATCGGATCTAACATCCCTAGGGTTCATGAGTCTTCGCAATTCTACGCTATTGAAATGATGCCTTGGTAAAATATGATAACTGTTTACGGTCCCCCCAAGCTCAGAGCTGGTCAGCGATGTAGCGGCGGTAGAATTCGTTGTCTAAAGTGACGCTGTCGGGCTGCCTCGAGGTCATCTCTTCGGACACAAATGATGGGAGACTTTGAGGCGCGGCGCTGTCAGGTATGTGCGCGGGTATAGCGTCGGATGAGCTAGACGACAGTTGGTCAGAGTCTAAAACCTGATTGACGGGGCGTGGCGGAGGGTTTGGGATGGGAGAGGTTATCGGCGGGTAATCTAGAGGTAATCTAAATATTGAATATAACAATACATATTAGAATATATAAAGGATATAATGTATAAAAGGTATATTGTACCAAGATAAAATTATAATGTATAAATGATATATATATTTAATAAACAACACACTGACTCTAAATACTGAATATAAAACCAGAATGTATAAATTATATATATATATATTTAATAAAAACACATTGACTCTAAATACTGAATATAAAATTAGAATGCACAAATGATATAATGTATAAAATGTATATTGTGCCAAGATAAAATCAGAGTGTATAAAAGATATAATCAATGTATAAAAAGATATAAAAGATATAATAATCGGGGGTTCTTTTACAACTACTGAATAAAATACATGTACAATGTTTTGTGAGAAAATGTCTTCTTAGGTAAGGAAGACTTTTGACACGATTATAATCCGAGAATTTATGAACTGAGGTCCTCAGGAAGGAATGTTGTAAAACCACAGCCAGGTGGACATTTCTAATCAGAGAATTTACGAACGTGTCTCAGGGGCTCCTTTACAACTGCTGAAGGGAATACATGCTTTGCGAGAAAATGTTTTCCTAGGTGAGAAAGACTTTTTGAACTGTTATAATCACCTGTCTCTAATCAGAAATTTACGCACGGGGTCCTCAGGAAAGAACGTTGTAAAAACACAGCCGGCCAGTCATCCCCCGGCCATGCCCCAGGCATGATAGGAGTTCAATCAATGGTGAAATTCAATGATTGATTCATCATAGACATATATATATATATAAATGTCAAGGAATGTTCTAAAATCACAGCCGGGAGAGGACATACCCCGGACATACATCAACAGGTATGACGAGATTCATCAAATATGTATTTCATTAACAAGGAATCTTCTAAAATAACAATCCGCTCTTAGTAAAACCGTAAATTCATCGATATCGTAACCCCGCGTCATAAATCGAATCACTCAGACAAATTAATGGATAACATTTTAGACAACACTGGCCTTAAATCTCCTACAGGTGATGACTCAAAACAGCTTTGTATTTATTTGCAGTTACCCTTCGCTTAAAGATACAGAGCTATCCAAAGGTTACAGACCTGCAGAGTTTAGTTCCAACCCTAAGTCATTGGGATTGATAGAAACATCCAGGCAGGTGTGTTAAAGTAGGTAGACTCTGCAGGTCTGTAGACCTTCAGGAACATGGACCGGAAATCCATAGTCTGGATATTTGTACCATGATGAAAAAGTCAGCAATCAAAGTAAGAAAAGTTCCAAATTTAATGATAGCATGGCTTGAATACCAACTTCTCATCCCAATAGCAGCTTAACCATTTCAAATTTGTTCAATAAAACTATAATAGAAATAAAATACCACGCCAGGATTAATTACAAGTCTGGGGAACTCTTTCAAGATTCCTGTAATACTTTTAGACCCATTGCCATGGATCCATTTGCCTCTGTAAATAACTTCAGAGATGGGATACTTGTGCACCTGGAGCCGGTAAACCATCTCCTGATTTTTTTCGGACACACTATCTTCTGCTAAATAAGGATGACTACTATAACTACTATTGTGTTATGTCCCAGTATAAAATGCTGTATGGCTGTTTAATCTGCATTATGCAAATTCTGACCACTACAGGATGTTCACAGTCAACCTTGTGCATGCACATTTTTGTCATTTGTGAACAGTGTTTGGACTCACAGACAGGATAACTATACCTTGGGCTTAAGTGCCAAAAAATGCAGTTCCTCAAAAGTTCATACAGGTGTGGAACAACATGAAATTTCTCAGAGGGTAATTAATAATTATTAATTTTAGGTTTAACTATAGTTTTAATGTTACCCGTTACATGATTCTTTCATGACAACTGTACATTAAATTTTAATAAGATAAAGTGACATGTATTTGTAAGTTATGGTTACCCATAACCGAAATGTGACCTCTGCATTTAACCCATCCTTCGTGAGGAGTAAACACACACAATCGAAGCAGTGGGCAGCTATTACTGCAGCGCCCGGGGAGCAATCAGAGGTTAGGTGCCTTGCTCAAGAGCACTTCAGTTGCTACCTGCTGGCACTGGAATCGAACCAGCAACCTACTGATTACAAGCCCAACTCCTTAACCAGTAGACCAAGATTAGTAAAACAGTTGAGTTTTCACATTTTTACTAATGACTTTTACATTTCAACAAGTTATTATTTTAAATTGATTGAAAATGATAATCCATTACCTGGTGTAGAGACAATATTGTCCTGCTGTGGTTCTTGGTGACTTGGTTGTTTAAGCTTTCTCATCCGTTTTACTAACGTTTTTAATACGCTCTTCTAGAAAACATGTAGCAGGCCTGTGTTTTCGGCCAGGTGTGTACCAAGCTCCCTGTAACATTAGAATAAATTCAGCTCAAAGTGTCCAGGATATGTGAGGCATATACTGTTTTGTACAAGAGATGCCTGAAGGGATTTCTACGAAGCCATCAATAATTTTGGTCCCAAAAACGGCAAAGAGGATGCTTTCTCTCGAATTCATTAAGGGGAACCCGAACCAGCCACTCCTGACACCATCCTCCCTCCGATCATCGTGGTAAGTCCCATCCAATGGGCCATCGACAAACAGATTCGCCAATCCCATGGAGACCAACCCGTTCCGCCGGGAGGCCGAGAAGAGACCCTCTACGTTCCACTGAAATTCCGCAACACCCTTCTAGAATGTGTACACACTTCTCTGGGCTCTGGACATCCTGGCACCTCAT
Organism: Ambastaia sidthimunki; assembly: GCA_036877625.1. Lineage (NCBI taxonomy): Eukaryota > Metazoa > Chordata > Actinopteri > Cypriniformes > Botiidae > Ambastaia > Ambastaia sidthimunki. Next base: position 16,791 of record JAZGTK010005764.1, read on the forward strand.
GTACCCTCTCGCTACTCCAACAACGCTACTGGTGGCCCTTCATGACTCAGGATGTGAAACGGTACATCAAGGGCTGTGGGGTTTGTGCAGTAGTGTCCATGCCCCGACACCTTCTGGAAGGGAAACTATTACCACTACCAATTCCTCAGCGTCCCTGGTCCCACATTGGGGTGGACTTTATGTCCGACCTACCGAATTCTGAAGGCTACACCTGTATCTTTGTCATAGTAGCCCAGTTTTCTAAAGCCTGTAAATTCATCACTTTGAAAGGTCTCCCCACAGCCCTAGTAGCAGCTGAAGCGCTCTTTCAGACCATCTTCAGGCACTGAAGACATTGTGTTCGATCGAGGACCTCAGTTCGTCTCCTGGGTCTGGAAAGCCTTCTTCCAACTCCTTGAAGTCTCGGTCAGTCTCTCTTCCGGATATCATCCCCAAACCAACGGCCAGACGGAAGAAAGGTGCAGGAACTGGGGAGGTACCTTCGTACATACTGCTTCCACCATCAGGACACCTGGAGCCGGTTTCTGCCCTGGGCAGAATATGCTCAGAACTCTCTCCGTCAATCCACCTCAGGTCCAGAAGGGGAAGCTGATCCTCCTCCCGAAGTGGTGGGCGACGAGTCCATCTACAGAGTCAACCAAATCCTGGACTCTCGTCGACGGGGTCCGATATTACAGTACCTGGTGGACTGGGAAGGCTACGGCCCGGAAAAACGTTCCTGGGTCAGTCGAGCAGATATCCTGGATCCCTCCCTCCTCCATGATTTCCACCAGAACCACCCCAACCGACCGGCACCTAGACCCAGAGGAAGAGCCCGTCGGTGTTCCCTAGTCTGTGTTCCTGTTTGGCTGAGGTGTGTGTCCGCGTATTCTCCTGGTTTCTCCGCTCTCCATTCTCCCACACCATCCTAGGAAAAGGAAATCTATCTGTCTACCCTTACCATCCTAGGGAAAGAAAAAAGCACCAGCATATCCAAGTTTCAGACCCATCATCAACCAAAGTTATCATTACTCACCTGTTTCATTATCCCTGTTTACTTACCTGTTCACTACAATAAGCCTGTCATTATTATGCTTCACCCTTGTGTCCGCGTTTCGTTACATCACTGTGTCAATACTGGGTGTGAGTAATGCAACAAAAGACAACAGAACTCATTATAATAATTGACTCTGCCCACACTGGATGTGGCATGGCGCAACACAACCGATTGTTAAAGCACAACCAGAACTGCCTGAGATATGACGTTCACCAAGGGCCCGTTTTACTGTTATGCTTTCTCGCACATACAGGCCACTGGCTGCCCGTGCACATCATCTTTTAGAAATTTTTGCTTTGTCATGTCCAGTGTAGACCGACTTTGTGTCTGAGGATGGCCTATTATGTTTGTCAAAAAAGAAGGTAAGTTATTGCAAAGGCCGGTCTTACTCAGACTTCACTTAATGTTTAAACATGACAATAACAAAATTATTTCCAAGACTCACTGTAAAAAGATAATAGCCAATTATGTTTTCTAAGCATTTTATAGCTGCTGTATGTTCACAGGCTAATTTAAATGCAGCTCACTCACATTTCTCTGGTTTCTAATCAATGGGATACAAGTAGTTTTACAAGTAGCCTTCTCTCTCTACTTTTAATTGCTTGCAATTCATCTAAACTTTTTAATATGGATTTTCCTTATTAAAAAAAAGCCTTTCAAACTTTTCACTAGTGACTACTTCATGTTATGACAAATATGACAAAGGTGTAATTCACAATTTTCTGAGCCCCCAAAATATCAGGGACGGTTGAAAATCAAATACAATTTAAATATTAGTAATTTGCATGTTGCTTACAGTTCTTTTAAAAAAGTTATTAGATGTTGCTTAGGCAGCAGAACAATATAAACCATCCACTTACTGAAGCTAACTGGACCATGCACAACCTAACAATGATCCCTATAGTAACTATAAAATGGTCCTCAAGAACATAAATAAATGCAGTTCATGACCAATTTAAAACATGTAGTCATTGTATAACTAGTTGGCTTAAGCAAGTCACAGGCTTAATGCAATATGGGTAAAATGAAATCTTTTTGCAGATGAGAAGCGTAAAATAGTGGAGTATCTTGTAAAAGGTATGAAAACACTGGATTTTTTACAAAAAATTAAGAGAGATCATCATACTGTGAAAAGCTTTGTGTGTGATTGAGAGCGCAGACAGGTTCGTTGAGATAAAGGCGTATTAAAGAAAGTTTCCATAAGGCGAATTCATCGTATTAAGAGAGCAGCTGTGAAAAATCCACTGATGAGTAGCAAACAGGTATTTGAAGCTGCTGGTGCCTTTGGAGTCCCAAGAACTTCTTGATGCAGGATCCTCCAGAGGATTACTGCTGTGCGTAAAGCTGTATTTCGGCCACCCTTAACCAATGCCCACAAGGAGAAACGATTGCAGTGGGCTCAGAAATATATGAACACAAATTTTCAAACTGTTTTATTCACTGATGAATGCCATGCTCAGGGGATGGTCCAGATGAATGGAGTTCTGGATGGTTGGTGGATGGCCACCATGTCCCAACAAGGCTGCAACATCAGCAAGGAGGTGGTGGAGTGATGCTTTGGGCTGGAATCATAAGAAGTTAGTTGGTAGGTGCCTGAAGGTGTCAAGATGACATCAGCAAAATATGTGGAGTTCCTAACTGCCCATTTCCTGCCATGGTATAGAAAGAAGAACCGTGCCTTCTTTTTATAAGACAATGCACCAACCCATGACTTGTTAAATGTCAAGTTGCTATCACATAGCACACGCAGATTCCTAGCTGATGAATCAGGCGTTATGCCGAAAGTTTGTGAACCCTCCAGACATCAGGTTTTGTGTAAACAAAATTCAACACCCAGTTTGTGAAGCAGATTTCTAAATGATGGACACAAACAAAAAAAGGATATATTGTCATTATTTATTGAACAAAAGGGGTTAACATCTTCAAAACATCTTCTGTAACCACTGACCAGTCTCTCACATCTGTCTTTGGGGATTTTTACCCACTCCTCCTTGCAGAACTCAGTCAGCTGAGAGAGGTTGGAAGGACATCTGGCATGTACCACTCGCTTCAGGTCTAGCCACAACATTTCAATTGGATTAAGATCCAGACTTTGATTAGGCCAAACAGTGTGAACCTTCTTTCTTTTAAGCCATTCCTTGGTGGATTTGCTTGAATGCTTAGGGTCGTTGTCTTGTTGCATCACCCATTTTCGGCCCAGCTTCAGCTTCTCAAGAATTTGTTGATAGGTCTTAGAATTCAAGTTTCCCTGAATAATATGGAGTCACCCTGGCCCAAATAATATGTCTAATTAGTCTCACCTGTTTGTAGTTAGTGTCTGATTAGTGTTCTTAAAGTCTGTTCATGTCAGTCTATACTTGTTGGTTGTTAAAGTGATGTTGTGCGTTCTTCTGTGTTTTCGGTTCATGCCTGCTTCCTTGGATTATTTGGATTAAAACGTTTATTTGGATTTTACGTTGTTCATGCCTGTTTTTGAGCGCATCATTACATACACTTAATATTTCTAATACTCCAGCTGCGTTGTTGTGCATCTCATGACTACTGATTTGACCTTGTGATCAGCTCGCTATGCCAACTAGCAAAACTCATCTTTCTAAATGAAACCAAATAGATCAAGTTAACTAAGAACAACTTCATAATACACAAAAAACAAATCATTAATCTCTCAAATTACATAATATGGATGTACTTTATGTATGCAAATTAATGGTTGAAAATAGTTGTGAGATGATTTTTTCTGAGGGGTCCCAAAACACCAAAGAGGTGACTTAAAGTTAGCCCCCTTAAGACAGCATGAATATGGTTGGGCTTAACTCAACAATTACAAATGTGATTGGTGTTCAATAAATACTGACATGTAAGAAGTTGTCAGATTTTATAAAATAATAAGTAACACAAGACAAGACCCTCTTTTTTTTATAATTGAAGTCAAAGTTTCAAGTGGGCTTAAATGTTGCCTGGGCTTAATGGGTACACTTACTGTAACGAAAGCTCTGGAGACGTAGGATCCATTTGCAGCAACATTTATTTACAATAGAATAAACAAACAGGCAGGGGTTAATACCAGCAAACAGGACTGTCAGAGGATATCCAAAAATAGATCAGGGCAGGCGGCAAACAATAGAGTAATCCAGTAAACAAAGCGGGGTCAACAGGTTTATTCACACCAAAACAAACACATACACATGCATGCAATAAACGTAAGACCTTCCACATACAGCAAACACCCCAACGGTAACTTAAAATAAATGCACAAACAATAACGAAACCCACCCGAATAAACAGTCACATAACATATACTAATAAACATAACCCCGACATTTGAACAGTTAAAACAACAAAGGGTCACTGGGTGAAGAAACACACAACAAATTGTTCAAAATAAATGGCCCAGAGGGTGGATTTATTTTAACTCTAAACTAGGTCAGGAAAAAAAAATGGTGGTGTACTGGGGTGATAAATAGGGTGCAGGTCCACGTGGAAACCAGGCTGCGTGATGTGCGCAGGGTAGTGACGGGTGGATCCTGGGTGGCGTTGATTTCGGTGTTGATGCTTCCGGGTTGATCGCTCAAACGCTGCTTTCTGTTTTGAGGGACAGAGAAAGAGACATTAGTCAAGCGCCTGTGCATTTCAGAGATCAAACTATACGACTGCGGCTCCTTCCAGGCTTAAGTGTCTCCCACTTGACGAGCCCCAGGTGAGAGCGATCGACCCGAGACGAAGACAAGCGGGTGTTTCTCGTCTGTTTCCAGGGCAACGTTGATTCAATTTCGGGACGCTCATCACACTCCCCCTCCCTAAGCGTCATCCTGGTCCTGTGATGAAGAAGGGGAGAATTTGGGGGCGGGTGGGGAGTGACCCCTGACAGACCAGCAAAGGCTGCCCAGAACAAAGAGAGGCCATCTGCGTTGGCCGTCCCTGCCTGGTGGCGGACCTCAAAGTGGAAGTCCTGGAGTGCTAGGAACCACCGCGTCACCCTGGCATTGGTGTCCTTCCCCCGACTCATCCACTGCAGGGGGGCGTGGTCGGTTA
>JAZGTK010005765.1:0-21858 GCA_036877625.1 Ambastaia sidthimunki
AACCAGTTAAATCACAAGTTTCTTTATTTTGAGTATTTAAAACTCCAGAAGACAGCAGGTGTTGATAAAACCTGTTAAATTCAGCTGGCTGTGTACATGCAGTTGTTGGGCACTTGAATACAGATGTATAGATGGATCGTAATTTGCACTTTAGATGAGTTCATCCATCTTCAGCGAAGGTCAGAATTAAAATGCATTTCTCAGGTCAGAAACTCAATGTTGTAATGGCTCTTGAAATACCTCTTTAAAAGACCAATTTTATTTGTAGCCAAAATGCTACGTTCAAATGGACTGGCTTGTTATTAGCTCAGTAAGAAAGATCTTTCATAAGAGCAAAGCTCATGATGACCTCCTTACAATGAAATGTGCTTTAGAAATGTTACGGAGTAACAAGTAAACAGCATTACTCTCTGAAATAAGGCCTGTTTCTCATTGCATGCACAAGCAGTGTGCAATAGAACCGCAACAGCATGTTAAACAGCTGTAGCGCTATATAGAAAATAAGTACATTTTGGTTTTAATACAGTGTATTTCTTTACTAGCAGACATAAACTATAAATGGTTACCGGGAGTTGTAATAATGTACTTGGAATGGAAACCCAAAACCCAAAGTGAAAGAAACAGGCCTAACGAAGCACAATTACCAAGTATCTCGAATCACACCTGTGGTTTACAAAACATTTCAGATAGTCAACGTGTCCTTCAGTGATAGTTCATGGTTTCTGATTCTTAATTCCCATCTTTATTTGGCAAATGTTCTCTGTTTTAGTGTGGTTGCCCCTCCTTTCGGCCACCACCGCCATCCCTCCATCTTAAAACCTGTGTGCTTTGCTGGTGTCACATCATTAAAACTGAAGCCCTCTTTATGGCTGTTTTGCTAAATAATTGGTTTCTCTGCTCCCCCTCGGAGTGGCAGGGGGCCAGCACTCACGCAGGCCGTTTGATGTGTTGGCCAATGATAGTTTCCCTGAGTTAGAGCATTTGGCAAAGATGCTTTGGAGATGTTTTCCACTGCCAAACCCCAAGTAATAATACCAGTTTTGAAACAGCTGCTGTTAGACTACGACAGGCATCAGTTTACACAGCAAGACACAATAAGAATCTCAACCCACACGTTAAGTGGGGATTCCCTGTCTGTTAGATTAATGAATGCGAAGTGTTTTGCTGGTGGTGTGGCTGTGTGCTAAGACCTCAGGGGTCTTCTGAGCTCATAATCTCCATAGGAACGTGTGTTTGACCCCCATTTGTCCGCTTGCTGTGAGTAAATTGCTCCAAGGTTGCATAAACCGTAGAGTGAGTGATATTACAAACAAGTAAGCTTAGCCTTGTAACTGTATTTTTTGTATTTTGGTTGATTGATAAAATGTTTTAGTTGCACTTTATTTTGCAGTATGTGTACTTGTATGTGCACATGTACACAATGTAGTTGACCAATGAAACTACATTACCATTAGGGTTACCTTCAGAATTGGTACCTAGGTACATAGTATGTACATGTGAAACAGGGCTGTAAATGAAAGTGCTACCAGTTTTTTTTTTAGCTCTTGCTAGTAACTTCCAGCCCCTTGAGAGCTAATTTGAAGCTCAGAAATAGGACACAACCTCCTCCAGCAAAACACCATTAAATCCAACACTGCTCTTTAGAGAAATTTGGCAAAAATAGAAGCAAATATTAATTTAAGCATAAATAAATAAATAAACAAACAAACAAATTCAAATTAAACTTACGGCAAAATCCTTTTTTTATTAAACAAAAACTCTTCTGTAACAGTGCCATAGAAAACAGACTCTACCTCATTTTCTAAATTTAACTCATGTTGTGATGATATACAGTTTATGTTCCTCCTCCTTCAACTTTAAATCAATGAAGATTTCTTCTGTTAAATTGATTTCTGAATCTTGACTGTGGACTCTTGTGATGGGGAGGGAAGGGGGTAACCCCTGGGGGCAGTTATTTTGAGCTTACCCTCACAAAAGCCCAGTGAGAGAGGCAAAGCTGGTGCTGTGTTCAACCACTCCAGACAGATTGGAGTAATTTCCATTGACAAAGCTGTCAGAGGAGCTACAGGCTCCTGAGCAGAGATGGATGCTGAGCTGGGGAGAGCCAGTCTCACATGATGCTCGCTGTTCCTTTGCATCATCTGCTTTAACTTCATAAATTACCCAAGTAAAGACAAATAAACAGACAGAGGCCTTATACACAGGACATGTCTGTCCTTCCTTTCAAAGTCTACATGAGAGCAAAATCGTTCATTTTTACTTTATAGGGGCTGTTATTTTTTTAATACACATAAAATGTCTTTATTATCTGACAGATAACTCTAAAATAGCTAGTGGTCTAATTCTGTGACTGACTTTCTCGGCATTATGACCCTTTTTGAAGCTAATTAGCCCAAATTGTGTGGTAAAACGTTCTACTTTTAAATCATTAAAATGCATGGATGCATTAGGGTTAAACCTTTAAAAAAAAAGACAAAAGTTGTCTCATGTTTTCCTCTCTGATGAGAGACCGTCTCTGTATTTACTTCCGACACATTTATGATATTGTTGTGCACATTTTAGTGAGAGTTATTCTGATTAAAACAAAACACTTACCTTTAACCACCAATCACATAGAGAAAACAACCTAACATCACTCTAAACCAACTCAGTGGTTATGTTTTGCAGTATGGGCATGTTTGTGGTAACTGATCAGTTGTTGAGATTGGAACACATAGCAACCGCATGCCATATTTGTTTCTTTGTTTCTTCTCAGTATTGATAAAGCAAAGGATGAGGTCCATATGTCCTTACACCCTTACTGTAAAATGCAACCTGAGACACTGACCATATCAATTCTTTATGATACTGCCTTGGGGGTCCAGGGTGAGACGAGATGCAGGTGGGCTGGTGGGGGGGAGCTGTGCATGTATATTAAGGAGGAAGCGAGAGAAGGAAGGAAAAAGAGGTATGTTTCTGAAGCAGTAGGCCTCGTGCTGCAGGTGTAGGATTGTGGCGTGTTGCCCCCTGGGCTCTGAGCTTTGGGCCTGTCACCTCTGTTCACTCTACTTAGATCAAAACCTCCCTCAGCCCCCCGACCCACTCACTGCATGTTACCTGTCCAGAGGGGTATGCAAGGTGACTTTGCCTCCATGATTCAGGAATGACAGCTGGAGTTCTTATTGAATCGCTTCTCTTTTTGTGTCTGTTTGCACACTGGGGGTTGAAGGCAACAGGCTGAGCTATTCTCTCAGTAATAATGTATAAGTGTGGCCCCTCTGTCAGACCCTGTCTGTGTTAGGGATATCATTTGTTATGTTTTCAGAGGCCTGATCTGAAGAGACAGTATTTGTTTCCTAGATGGTGATCATAATCCACTTATGAATTGTGGTTAAAAAGTATTTTAAAGGGTAAGTTCACCCAAAAATAAAAAAAAGTCAACATTTATTCAACAACTCCCATGTTGGTACAAAGCTACATGACTTATACACAATATTCCAGGTCTTCTAAAGCCACACAATAGCAGTATGTGTGGAACAGACTTCAAAGTGTAAATCTCTACAGTATCGAATAGTCTAGTCTCAGAATACAGAGCACAAGGACTATTTTATAATGCTATTTAAAAGCCTTTTTGGAGCTTGGCATCATCTGTCCCCATTCACTTCCAGAGAATCAGCAAAATATCTTCTATTGTGCTCCACAGAAGAAAGTCATGCAGCTTTGAGATAACATGAGGGTGAGTAAATGATGACAAAATGTTCATTATTGTCTGAAATAACCTTTTAACTGAACTGGCTTTGGTTTTGTCCCTGAAATTTTTTGATTTTTGACAAACATTATGTTGAAATACATATAAACCTAACAGAAATTACTGTTATATCTGATGGTAATACAGTGGTACTTTTATATATACCATAGTACTTAATGATGGTGTGCACTTTCAAAACTGTGTTATAGACATAATGGGTGCCATGGCACTAAAACACACTTTAAAAATACCATTGCATTACCATAATAAAGTAATACTATGGTTGCACCATAGTATTGTATTTGTTAGTGATGCACAGGCTCAGCTGAAACTGAGTAGGCCATGTTTATACCCAATCCCTTTCTCTTACACCAAATGATGAGCCTGAAGATTGGCATCTTTATTTCTGTGATCCCTCAGAAGCAGAGTAATGCTCTGCAGGAGGGTTTTCAGACTGGCTGAGCTACTAAAACTAAAAACTAATGAATCCAAACATTCTCAAAGAAGTCCCATAGAGGTAAATATATAAATATCAGACATCAACGTGAGAGTGAGACAGGAAAGATGTTTGTGTTTTGGTCCCCCGGGGCTTTCATGTGATGCCTACTGAGATAAAATGAGAGTAACGAGATATCAAACTAAGCCATCCACCTGAGCTTCTACGCTTCCTTCATCCTCAGCCAATCCGCCCAGCCGCAACCCACCTGCACCCTGCAGTATTTCTGCAGTAACACAACGTGCTCCAAGCTGACCAACACTTTTGGCGTTTTCCGTCCCTGTTGAATTTATTTTGACACCAGCTCTCCAGCCCCCCCACGTGTGCTGAAACATTGCGTGTCAGCTTGAACATGTAGGTGGTGTGAGATAGATCTGTCTGGGAGTCTCACATTGACTCATATTGACATCTGCCACTGTGTTAGAGTCGAGTCTTCATGGGAGTGTGAGTCTTCTAGCGGGCTAGGCTAGCACTCGAGGCCTTTTATGCAATGCTAGTTGTTCTTGAACGTTTGTCCACTAAACAATGAGGTTGTGAAAAGGGTCAGTTTTGTGTTTGTTAAACTGTGAATGAATAATATCTGACCGGTTTCTCATTTCTCTCAGTTAATGGTTTTTATTTATATGTGAGTACAGACAGAATGCTGTGAGTGAGCATCACTTGTTGTGGTGGGGGCCAGATCGTGATGTCATGAAATGGCTTAGTTCTTTAATAATAATCTGTCTAGGATCTTTTATTTACACAGCATGAACATAGTGTCAATGCTTGTTGTATGAGTGATTTTAAATCAATACAATATGGGTGTAAAACTGAACAATATTTATTTTACCTTTTACTGTACAAACTGTCAAAATAATTGCCTGTCGGATTCTGGCTGAACAGTTGCATTCACAGTAACATTAGCAAAACATTTGGAAGTTAGCAGTCCTGCAGTGAGCTAGCCAGATGTGGCAAGGAACCAAAACTCCAGAAGGTGTTGTGGTGGAGAACAGATCCTTGGTAGAAACCAGACCTGACCAGAGGCCAGTTCTCCTCTGTGTGCATGTGTGTGGTGTGGGGGTTGTTTGCATTGTTGAGCCTGTCAGGGCCCACAAACGCTTCCTGTTTACTGACTGACATTTCCTACAAAACAGTAGAGATGCTGGGATTAAACCATGTCCACTCAAGGGGGAAAGAAGGCAAGAAATGAGCATCACTCATTTGCATAATACAATAAAGATATCCCTCAACACTCACAAACACACAGTTCTCATTCACGTATTCCTCCGGGTCTCACCCTGACCCTTGAATAAAACATTCCAATTCCGCATTTGTTTGTGTAGATATGTTTGTGGATTCTCTGTAAATGGCCGTGTGAAATTTGTGCACAGAAGCATAGAATTGTTATTGACCGACAGGGTTAAAACTTTTATTTGAAGATTACAAGTGAGATGAATGTGAACAGTCAGAAGAACTCAGTACAGATAAAACAGCCGTTTTTATGTATCTTTTTCTCTCAGAGCTCAAGCAAATGAATCCTGTTCTCCTGTGAAGACGGGTCATGTTTTGACAAAACACTGCTGTAGAATGTAGCCTTCCTGATGTCATTCCTGTTTCATGGTGCTAGATTTGGCCAGATTGCTCACCAGCTGGGAAGAGATGGAATAGCGTTGCGTTTCCACAGTGCTTCATGTTGCTTCAGTGATTCGACTTGATTTTTGTCGCAATCGAAGCAATTCCCATCCGCAACGCTTCCCTGCTGCTCCGTGTAGCTGTTTCTTTAAAAAGGCCTCTATTAGATCTTCCACATTATTATGTTAGAACCGGCCGTGATACTTCCTGGAACAAACAGGAAGGCTAACAGCTGTGGAAATTTTCATCCTGTTGTTTGGTTGATTTGTTTTGCTTGTGAATCCTGGCCTGTGGCACCTTTCTAGTTTATTCGATGCTTGTTTAAACAGGTTTGTCAGTTATTCTAAAACTGCAAATGAAGCCACTCTGCTTTGTTTCAAGTGTTAATTGGCTCCAAACGGAGATTGGCTGCGTCTTGTTGTATCTCTTGTAAGCGTCATCATTATACAAATGCTCTCCCACAGGGCCGCTCAGAAAGTGAGGTGACTCCACTTACTGCGTTACACTTAGAATACAGATTTTAAAATGAAACGCAAGAGAAGCAAATTCTACAGTTTGATACCAGATGTTTGTGGAATGTTTTTGAAACATCACAGAATTTAAAACAGTTTGAAAAGCACTCTGAACGTTATTGCGTGGTTATTAGATTCAAGATTTTCAAGAAAAAAATGTTGAATCTTATAACCAAACAATAATGTTAACACAACGACTAGACGTTTTGAACGTTCCTAGAACTATTAAAATACACATTTTAACTTTTTGCTACTTAATGGAAATGCTACAAAAATGTTCTTACAAACTAAAATTGTTAGCTGTAAGAATGCCAGATTTTTGCACAGCTCTTTTTAAAGTTTTTATTACCATGTGCTGCCTGATTAAATTAAGCAAAATTCAGTTAGTTGCTTAACCATGTGAAAATGATGTTTTTATCTACTTTTTGCTTGATTTTATTACATCTCACATCTAACACACAAGTCGAGTAGCGAAATCTCATACGAATAATTCCAGCACAACAGACTCTGTGACAAAAACATTTTTGCATCTGACCAAAATCCAGGAATATGGGTTATTAGCTGTGCATGGCTTACAGAGTTTATAAAATGGCTACTAAGCGTTATTGTCAAGATAAACTGGCATTACTGAAGACATGGACACTGTGGAACCCGACTGCTGTATAATATTGAACTTTAAATTCTTTTATTATTCTGTTATTGCTCTTCAAGTACCTTGATTAAAGCACCATTTGGACAGTTGAATAGACCTATTTAATGTGACTTGGGAGAAAAAAAGCAATTTTCTGGTCTTTTCTCTGCAACAATCGTTTTTTCATGATAAATGGAAAGTTCTTTGGAGAAAGTGTTTGCTGAGTGGCCATCGGTGATTAAACTGTATTTCAGTGTGTCTGTGGTCTGTAATGTATTAGTGAAGCATTGCCTCTGTTTTCCTTTAGAGGGCGCAGTTTTGCTTACTGGTGACCTCTAGTTTAATTTCTCATTTTCATGTCAAAAATGTCATTTTTTTTTTTTGTTGACATTTTTCAAAATCTGATGTTAAACTTAAACTAGTTAATCTTTAACTTGCCAAGCTACAAGCTACTTTAAGTAAATTAAATACATTTTATAAATTTTGCTATCACAATAATTCAGATGTGCTGTAAAATTTTTGTAATGAGCAGCAGTATTTTACTACATATTTCAAGTTAAAATTAGTAACATGAACCATTTAAACAAATCGATTACATCATAAAAAAGCTGTTTTTTTATTTCCTCTCTCAGCTGTAAGACTGAGTGTTTTGTCAAGCTACTTCCTGGAAAAGGCACCTTGTTACTAAAAAGCTACACTGTTATAAAAAGTCTGAACTACAGAACTGATTTACTTATTTACTCCTCTAAACTGATGATTATAACACAGTATGATCGCAGGTATCACTGGCACCCATCAGTTTACTCATCACTTCTTCTTCCTTGTTTCTTCTCATATCTGTTTAGCGAGCATAAATGAACGTGTCTGTGAGAGACACGTGAGCTTCTCTCTGTGAGGCTGTATCTTCCTCTCTCCTCTGTTTGTGGTGAACCACGAGCGGCCGGCAGTCATAAGGAAACATCTTGCAACAGACTGCATGTAATTACACAATGGAAACTAATCAGCCGGAACATTTTACCTTAATTAGCTGACCAAAATGATTGGAGAACACTGACTCGATGTACCCAAGGGCTCATGTTATGTAGAAGTCCCACAGCTTTGGTTTGAAACATGTTTTCGTTTCTCTCTAACTTGTGTGTGCGCATGGACCAGATGAAGCATGAAGAACCAGCTGAGGAAAGTTCCATCAGATCTGAGGCAATCCCATTAGGAAGATGGAGATATTTTAAGGTCGGCTGCCGGCACGGCTAGGCGAGCGCTCAGTCTCGACTCTCCGAATGCAAATGGTGGTGTGGGGAGGTCAGCTAATCCATTCTAATCAACTTTGCTGCAGCACTTTAGGAATTCATTAGTAAACAACTGGAGGGAAAAAGCTTCTCGACAACAGCGAAACAGCCCTGATTACCATTCACATGCATTTGTTGTGGACACTCGTGTTAGGTGTGAGATAAAGAGGTTGATTAAGACATAGCCAAAGGGTCTCCTCTGTTTAAAAATGTGTTCCACAAGGGGAACTGGATTTTCTCTTGTCCTGGTCGTGCAGTTTTGTGAAAGACTTTCACTCTAAGAATCACTTTGTTACGCATAAGCAGCAGTGTTTTGAATGATGGGTGCAGCATTTTAGGAGGGCCCTGATGGCCCCGGGGTCAGAGAATTTTAAGCCAGTTGATAGAACTGTCATTTATCGGGCCAGTGTTGTGTAGTTGCTTCATGTTGCGTTTGTTTGTTTGTTGATTGTGTGCATGTGTTTCCATGCCTTGCAAATATAACTATTTGCGTAGTTTCTTTGTGGTGTTTTGAACTTTGCTTTGCAAATCCTGCTGATTTAAATATCCCCAGGTAAAGTTATCTACCTGAATGACAAACAGCAGAACAGGTTTTGTTGAGAATCTAAGAGGTTTTTTCCAAAACATCAGATAGTTTTGTAGAAAATAATAAAGTTGTTTTTCATCGTACATCATACATCTGTCTCCCCCCTGAATTTAAATGATTCTGGTCATCGAAAAACACACTTGGGGTTTGTAGCAAATGCCAATAAATCCTGTGATTATTATTAATGATTTTTCCCAGCATTGATTCGTTGCCGTCTTGTTATTCCGTGTTAGGCCGGAGACAAGCTTCGTTATGTGTGACCCTGGAGAGCAAGCAAACTTTTCAAAGTTAAAGTCATAGGGCTTAGAAAAAATGAAATGAGATTAGCAGTCTGACACATGTTGACAGTTCGTTGAGCTTAGGTGAAGACGGAATTACAGCAAGAAAAGGTGTTCAGGAAAAAACGTGTGCTTCATGTCCATGTCAATGTTTTGACCTTGGCCGTGAGTATTTGAAAGTCGTGTGTTTTGCACTCGTAAAGTGTGACCTTGAATCGCAGAACTCACGCACTCTGGCCCCATAGATGCCAAAAGAGTCAATTATTCTACTTTATTAAATGACACCGGTGTATAAAAGAAAATGATTTTTATTAAATACCTCCGGGATAGTGTATTTTCCTCTTGCACTCTGAATATTAAATTCTGTTTTCTCAGTGAAGAGCTCTGGTGTGTTTTGTTAGCAGTAGATTTACACCGACTAGAATAAATGTAGTTTCTTTGTAACCATGTTTGAATTCATAGCTGAATGTCATGTTGGAGAAGAGTTATATAATGGATTTCAGCATCGCTTATAAAATAGCAGTTGGTCTTCTTGCTTTTAGAAAAGTTTCTCAAAAAAACATGATATTACTAGGGTGCTTGTAATAATAAAAAAGCTAATTTGGTATATATAACTAAATGATTACTATTGATCGATCATATTTACACTATATACTGTAATGGTACTGTAGTAGAGTAATGATTTCAAAAAGTTGTGATCTTTTCATATAAACCATTGTATGTTTATGTAGTTCTATGGTACCATGTCTAAAAGTATTTTTTGGTCTTTTTGCTCTTTCCTATAATATTTTTAAAAAATATATATAAATTACCATAGTACAAATCCAAAAGCCATTAAAGCATTAAAACAGGTGTAAAATTGTGTAATACTGCACAATATCTTTTGACAAACATATGCAGCTGTAATCTGTCTCTGTTTTATCTCTGATGTTTAGCTGTCATCTAGTGTGGTGTGAGTCCAGGAGTTCAGGACCACATGATGTTCCCTCCACCTAAGAGGACAACATCTCAGAAGCTCCTTCATCCCGTCATTGCACCGGCAGATCGGATGCCAGCTTGATATTTCAGTTTCTGCTTGGTGACATTTGGCTGACTGAGTTGAGATGTCATGGACAGGTAGTGGCAGGTGAGGCTGAGGGAAAACCAGAACTGTCATCTCAACGGTTATCACAGCAGTGTGTCGATTTCCAAACAACCTCTTTTCAGACAGCAGAGTGCATATTAACTGTAATAGTGTGACATAGCGATTTGAGTTTGCAGGAGATTTTCTGCTTTTCTGTTTTCCGGGCTACTGGCTCCCACGTTCCTGGTAAGACCTCAGAATGGCGACTTGAAAGACAAATGGACTTTGACGTTTAATATGAAAAACAAAGAATGGTGTCAGAATTTTATCTTCCAGAAAAACGCTTGACTTAATGAAGCGAAGTTTCCCTTCCGCACTCTGTAATCACTCCGCTCCGGATTTTCCATTTCTCTCACTCGTGGCCCATTCACTGGTGGGAAAAACTTTTGAGTTTGCTCGATAGCTACATTTGTACTCCACTGGAAAGTTGCTTTATATCATAAGCATCTTAAACACAGTACGATAGTGATTAAATGTTAAAAGTTAAATGTAACACTTTGTAACAGTTCGTACTGGGTTCAGCTGCATTTTGTATCACTAACATTGTAAGCCCAGTTTTGGTGGGAGTTTTGTTTGAGCATGTGTTTGTGTTACTAGTTAAAGCGTTGGAGTATGTCTGGGTAATACATCAAACTTCTTTATTTCAAAAGAGCAACTTTTCTTTGTAGCTCAACTGGCAGAACACGCCGCTTGCAGTGTCATGATTGTGGGTTCAGACGCGCTGATGTATATCTTCAGTGCCCTGTACGTCACCAGATAAAAGCCTGTGGCAAACGCATAGATGTAAGCAAGCAGGAAAAATCTGTTTTCCATAATATCTCGCCTCGAAAAGTACGAGTTGCAAAATTAGAATCGTGCCTTGCAGGAGCAGACGAGCATGTAACTTGTTTGTTGTGACAGATCATATGCGACGTTCTATCACTGTTGACTTCAGCTTGAGACCTTTGAGATGTTGTGGGTGGTACTGCACTCATGTTGCTATAGAACATATGGCACTATTTGATTCGTCGACGGCAAATAACCTCCTGAAAAGCTTCCCGGTGGTCGCGCAATATTTGGCCTCCATATAGCTGCCGTGAATCATGATTTATTGATTCATTTCTGGCATGAGTAATGGGAACCGGCGCAATGGCACTGAAAATGAATAGCAAAGGATTATATTCACTAGATGGCACCTGAATATTAATCAGATTCCTTATAATTTATAACAGTCAGTTCTCACCTCTTTAACACTGTAAATTTGTCCTGTTGTGAAACCTGCATTTTCAGTTGATGTCGTGCAGCAGTGCATTAATTTGATCAATATTTAAAACACATATGACATAAATCAAAAACGAGAGTGGAAGCCTGAGCAAGAGACGTTGATGGGAAAAATAACATTACTGGATTTAATTTTCCAAACGGAAGCGGGTTGTTTTGCGCCGCTAGCATCGACGCGCACAGACACAGGAATGCGTGAAGAGTGCAAACTGTCCTGATGAGAAAAAGAATTTCCAACTCCACTCAGCATGTAAATTGTCTGAGCTCTTGTGTGGCCTGTGTGTAGCTAGTGGAGATGAAAAAAAGGAAATAAGTAGAATTGAAAGTTAAAGGAAAATATTTCCCATCCGCATGCTTCCTGTAGCCATTTGCTGTCGATTACCGGCCAAGAATAGAATCTGCCATTCGTGTTCACGTCATTTCCATCGCTTGTAATCGTGTTTGAAAGCCTGTTGCTCTGCACGTAACGCATAGATTCTGACTTTATCAACAGCTGTGCAAGTTTTGTGAAACCTTTAAGTGTATTTATACACTTCACATGCGATCAGAGTCGCATTTAACACCATATCTTGTGTGCTAAAAGACTCTGCAACATTGCAACATTTTATCAGTGGCTCATTGTGGAATCCCAGAGGTGAGCGTGTTCGCGCAATGTTTTTGCATCAGTGCTGTGCATCCCCGCAAGGATCGGGCGAGATGCGGGTGACCCCAGCGTGTCATCACCTGACACTGCATGCGGATCAGACCAGGCAAGTGTACTGTGTCAGAATCAGCACAGAGCCGAGGTCAAGCTCGTCTCACACTGCTGACCCCTCCCTCTCAAACTCGGGGCCCCCAAGAGTCACCTGTCCAGATTGATTTCTGCAGTGTACAGGATCTTCTGGGCCTCAAGGACTCTGACAAAGAATGACAGACCGTCAGATACGAGTCAGAAATCAGGGATGAGTAATCTGACGTGTGCGCTGTAAGCAGTTTTGAAGTGTTTTAGCTCTAAATTTCAGTGGTGGGAGGTCATCGGCATGAGATATGAAAGCTGACTGTTCATATGCTGTGTGTTTAGACTTTATTACAATATGTTTGTCCTTCTGACGTTGACCTCATTTCTAGGCCTTAATTAAATGCTGCAGACTAACACTGGCCTTAATGACTTCGCTGTCAGAGAATTGCTTTGCTCGCGTGCAGGTGTGTGTAGATGAAAGTAGGCTGTGGCACACTCACACACACTCTCGCACGCACACACTACCTCGCAGTCGTCGCTTTATTTCATTAACTTACACATCTGTAATTGCATTTCAGACAAGTTCAGTCTCTTCTTAGAAAAGAAGCTTTGTGAGTCACTTCTGCCAACAGGAAATGAAGGCAGGGACCTTAGTGTGAACAGTGAGCGAGATGTTATATAATGAGATTTTTATCCTGCTAATTTAATAATTAATGTAAACAAATGAGATGGTGAATACAAGTAGCTTAATTACTAGCGGGAAACCGGAATATGAAAATGTGTGTCCATATGTACCACCTTCCAACCACCTGGGGACAAAATAGGAATTTGTGCACTCCCCCCTCAAACACAGGCTTCAATCGGATTGAATTTATCAGCTAGAGGAGGGTTTCTTTGAACATTTATAACAGGTGCTACCAGCGCTTCAGCCTGATCAATTACTCGGTTTTCTTTGCTTCCTCCCTCCGTATCATCTCTGGAGTCTGGCAGAAACTCGTCTCATGTGCTAATATTTACAGCAGGATTTCCAATATCACGCTTTCCTGCTTCATTCTGTTTCCTGTGTCTAAATTGCTTCCCTGTAGAACAAAACAATTATTTATGGTAAAATGCACTGGTGCATATTTTATTGCGGCATTGCGTGATCGTTCTGCATGTTTCTGGTGGCATCTTTGCATTAATGCGGTTTTTCCCAGCGTGTTTTTTTCAGTTGTTATGATGTGATCTTTGATGGACTGTGAAAAGCGATCAGTGGCCATCAGTTCACCTGCAGAGTTTGTGCTGTGATTTGCTTTCACACAGTTGGAATTTTATGCGTAAAAAATGCAGCAAAACTATTTTTGTGTTGAAGTGAAGTTTACTTAGTCTTAGTTGTAGGCTGATTATTTCACAAGACAGAAGAGATTCTCTCATTAAAGTAACTTTGATTCTCAAACTTTATAAAACAACATGTTTAATCAGTTTTCTCAGTGTTTTGACGGTCTTTAGGACACACCGGCTGTC
This sequence comes from Ambastaia sidthimunki, assembly GCA_036877625.1. Classification (NCBI taxonomy): domain Eukaryota; kingdom Metazoa; phylum Chordata; class Actinopteri; order Cypriniformes; family Botiidae; genus Ambastaia; species Ambastaia sidthimunki. Next base: position 13,732 of record JAZGTK010005765.1, read on the forward strand.
AGAGTAAAACCTATATGATAAACTGTTACCTGAAATTGTTCAAAGTGTTGTTTAACTTTTGAATGTATAGAACTTTATGACTGTTATTGTCAAAAGCTTTAGGTAAAAAACTCTTGACCAATCTCTTAAAAAAGACCAGTGACCAGAGTTGTTTTAATTACTGTACATTTTGTTTTAATGAATAATTAAGTAACATTTTGGGTTTAAATAAATTGGTTTGTTAGCTCAGTCAATCTGACATTTTTCTTTGGGTAAGATTAAAATATGTAGATAATTATTTTTAAAAATGTGTACTTTGAAAATCTACATGTAAAAGTACATGTGAATATGCACTTAGAATTGATACAGAGTAGGAAGTTTTTTGTAATTTATTGAAAGCATTCAGTTTCATTAGCACTGTAGCCTCTCACCCCTAAATGACTTCAGTAATGAAGTACAATTACTCCAGTGCTTTGCAGCCTTGCATAAAACTTAATTCATTTTAGTGAATTAAAATTCTCCTGCATCGGCACAGTCTCTGTGACGTGGCTTTTCTCGATTGTCTCTCTCTGGCCTACATAATAGCCAGCGCTCTGTTCTGTAAAATCCTGAGGGGCAGGTTTAATAACCCAGATAGATTGTCCTGTTAGATTTCTATCTGTAGGCACTCTGTCTCTGCCCGAGAACAGCCAGGTGCCTCAGTCTAAGCATTCACAATGCTTCCCTCACCATGTAAATAACATTTATCACCACAGAAAACAGTTAGAGATGCTGAGAAAGTGTGTGTGAGAGAAACGGGGTGCAAGCGAGCCAGGTGAGAAGACTCGCACTGCCGCTTCTATTTCTGAGGATGAAAATGAGCAATGCTTTTGTTTTGTGTCAGTTTTTGATCTTGTAATTGGGAGATACTGTTAGAAATCATGAAATGAGAGCGGACCGATATCGTGCATCGATAATTTGCAGGTGAAATTAAATTTTTGGTCCGTCTAGCTGTCATTTAATTTAATCATCATTCAGCTTCTGTTGTTCCTGTGATCTTCCCCCGGGCTTCACTCGTCCCGTTTCCAGCGTAATACAGAGCGAATTGTGCTTTTTAATATTAATAAGGTTTGTCTTTGCTAAGTAGTCATGCGGTTGCATAAAAGTTAAAGGCCTTTAGCCCAGAGGAATGGGGAGAAATATGAATTATTACACACGCTTAATCTGCTAATGCAGTCTCAATAAAAATTACTTTAATTTAAATCCAGCTCATTAAACATTTCCTTAGACTTAGAGATTATTAAAACAACTGTCAAAAAAGGCAATACAGAGAACCAGCTAATAAAGTTTGCAGATGCATGCTGGGAAGATCGGAAAGTTTAGCACTGAACAGGTTGCAGGATTTTCTGTAATTAAAACAGTGTTTCAAAGACGCTGTGGTTTTTGGCAGGTGACGCGCATTGACCTGATTAACCTACAAATTGATATTAAATCTCAAGATGTGTTTCTTGGCACTGCAGTTAATACAATCTGAAGCTTAATTAAGCAGTTAATTCTCCAGATTGAATGTTGTGTCTGTGTGATATGGATACGATGAAAGAGAAATCTCACGGTACACATGTTGTCTTGTGTAGTTATATTTTTGACCGTTGGTATGAAATCTGGTCCGTATTGCAGCTCCGTATTGCAAAGAAATGTTTGCCATTTGTGATAAAAAACAGTTACTGCAGACAATAATTTTAACTTGTCTACTTTAACAAGTTTTAAAATAAAGCAAACATTGTGGTTACAGTATTGATTTTAAATGTGTGTGTGTATATGTATATGTACGTGTGTGTGTGTATACACACACACACACACACACACACACATATATATATATATACACACACACACACACACACACATATATATATATATATACACACACACACACACACACCTTTCCTAACATTTTGAATGCCATAAGACAGCATTTCTCTCTTGCCTGTGAATGTTTGTCGTCTAAAGACAGTAGCTGTCTGATAGGGCGACTCAGGGCTGTTCACAGAGCTATGACAGATGACTCTGCACTAGAAACAGGACACTGTCCTCCAGTGTCATTTATAAGTGAGCTTCTACAGACCGGCGCTGAAGCAAACAGGGTGACTTAGAGGCTGTAGATCGCTCACACGGGGCAGTCGCCGTCATTCCGTCTGACGGGAGGGCTAACGGACACAAGATATTATCCATCTGGAATAAGACTCGGATACATCATGTGCTTTCCAACACGTCAGATGATTCACTATAGCCTTGGCTGTGAGCGCTACATACAAACCCATCGGTTAGCAGAACAAACATTACTATATTTCACGCTTAAGAATAAACAAACAGATGACAGAAATGTGTTTTGAGGATCGGACTGTTGTGATGGAGTCCTTTGTTACAGGAAACTGCATGGGAGGGATCAGGAAGACACATTTTCTGTTTGTTGAAGGGTTTCGAGTTCAGCTGAATGTGCTGTGGGCTGTTCCACAATGCATGAATGATTGAACTCTGCTTATCTGCCTGTTTCTGTCCCAAATGTCTGATTGAGTGAAATAAGGCAAGATGTTGTGTAACCTGTGAGAAGCTAGTGGTCACTGGTGGGATTGTTTTGTTTGATTGTGTGTGTGTCGGCAGACAATCCACAGCAATGCATGTACATTTTGGGCTGTTCTAAATATGGTTACAAATGTGCCTTGATATTTTTGTTTACATTTTATTTTAGTGGGTTGGCTGTTTTGCACATAAGCAGGTAAATCAATACATTTGCACCTATGGGGTATACCAACATTTTTTTTAATTTAGCTATTTTTAGTTTATTTAGTAGCTACTTGTTTTGTTACTTTTCCCAGGCTAAAATTCAAGTAATTTAAAAATAACATTTGATCCTTTATTTTATATTGTTTGGGCTGTTTTGTTAAAAAGTACAATTTTTAAAAGTTGCACGTACCTCCAAAGTCAAGATGTTAATAAAATATTTTTAGCTTATTTTGGTACTTTGTTGTAAATCAGAAAGTTACCATATTTTGAGAGCCACAAAAGACACAGTCAAGTATGCCCTGCTTAGATGTGTGGATAGAAAAGACCTCTTTTTGTGAACACTTTTGTGTTTATGGCTTCTGGAACAAGATCTTAATATTTTATTATACTGCATCTTTAATGCACATATCCAAAAATCTGAGCGGTTCTGCCCATAAAACAATAAGGCAGGAATTTGTGATTACATGCATCCAAAGAGGAGCATGGTAGACTTTATAATGCTGTAACTTTCCTCACAGCATTATGTAACAGAAGCGGCCTACGCACAAAAGCTGCAATGATTGTTATACAGCATTAAACAGATCAGATTAATACCTAACCTCTGGACCGCATTGAGAAGCATGTTGCCTGTGTCTTTTGAGTGTTTCTGTTGTTCATTACCGTTTTTTCCGGACAGTATCTGTCATAGTTGCTCTGTGCTGTCATCATCTGTCTCGGCCTGTTTTGCATGGAAGCAGTTGTTCTTGCCTCACTGACATGCATCTGTATACCTTGAGGTCCTTGTTTATTTTAATTTAGCAATAGTACAGTAAGCAGTTTGGAGAGAAGCTACAGTGTCACCAGCAGTCGCTGATGGAAAGTCGCAATGACAGAAATTTATCAGCGTAGCGAAATTTATGGAGTGCCAAGTGCTACACTCGACACAAACAATCCTTGTCAACAGCTGAGCCATCACCTGCCCTGTGCCAAAAAAACCCTCACCCACACCCTCACATAAGAGAAAGAAAACCAAAAACAGGATCATTTTTAGAACAAGGCAACTATTTTGTGGTAATTTATAAAAATAAAAACAATACTGGTTCACAACCTTTTTGGGTATTTGAAACTTGGGGTATTTGATTTTCTTAGTAGTTATCTGTCTGCTTGTCTGTCTGTCTATAGAGCTGTTTTTTTAAGGGCTCCTAAAATCTTACAGCCTGATACTTTTGACGTCATAGCTGATGCACGAGCACAGTTGTCGTGGAGAGCTTGGTACTGTGTGTGTTTGTTGTGATGCCATCAGGATGTCATTTCCAGGTGGCTCCAGTCACATGACATTTATGGCTCGACTGATTGGCTCCAAAAGCTTGAATCTGGTGCCCATGAGCAATGATGACAGAATTTAAATCACATACTTTTGGGTTGTCACCTGCCTCCCAAACAACTGCCAATCAGATTAATGTGAACCCGGGTATAATACAGACTTTCCTGTTGGTGATGTCAGCTGTTGTTTTAGAGGCTGAACAAGATATTAAATTTTGATGAAAGTTTACAAAGGCTTTTTTTTGTTTTGCTTTTGACTAATGTGTGCTGATAAATCATTTATAATCAGAACAAGGGCATGTTTGGAGAATAAATGGGCCAGTTTTGACTTTAAAGAAACACACTGGAATTGCACACTTAACAAAAATATATTTAGAGTATTTGCTTTTCTTTATATTTTAAGGACTCCTAAAGTTTTTGTCAAATGATGTTTCTGAAATGCACAATGGATTCTTCTGAGAAAGTCTTTGTTGTTTTTAAATAGTTAATGACCACAGAAATCTTTGAGTTTGTAAATACCCAAGCAGAATATAAAGCCTAAATGACGAAGATAATGTGTTGCCTAAGTTTTGGTTTAGTTCTAACATCAAAGGCAAGAGACAGGAAACAGGAAACATAATGATGTAGCTGTACCACAGTGAAACATTTGCGTTAATCATAAATCTTAGGGCTTAATCATTTTTGTCTTTTAAATTTGCCTAGAATCTACCTAGTGTAATATTTACACTGTAATTATACTGTATGTTCAGAAAGAAACTGCCCCCCCGGCTGCTCCAGGTTTCTCTCGAGGTTTTTTTATTCTTCACTGCTGCCATTTTATGGAGTTTTTGTTTCTTGCCACAGTCACCATTGGCTTGCTCACTGGGGGCCCAAAGACAAAAACATTAGGTCTTCCAATGAAGTTTCCAATTGAAAGTGCTCAAAAGGGACTCTTAAAGTGTCTTTACACAGCTGTGTAAAGGCTGCTCTGTGTCAGCTCAAAATTCAGTGTAAAGACACAATGCTGTATTAAAGTCACAGTAAATAATGCTGCTCTGCTTCCAGCATTCCGGCAGGTCTGAGGCTGTTGACTCTGTAAATGTAGTGGCATTATAACAGCCTTAAACTTTGTTGTTGTCATGACTTCATTATCTGGTTTCCTATTAATTATAATTTCATATTTCATTTTTTTACATTTATATTGTTTGAATATAGAAACATTCTCATCACTGAAGTTGGCAACATTAAACAGACTGTGTAAATACACCTTTAGATAGTATTTTTTTGTTAATCTTCTTTGAAACGTGTACTGTGAAAAGCTTTATATAAATAAATGTGATTTTACTTGACTTATTATTATATTGACCAGCAGGGGCTAACTGGACCACGCTAAACGGTCAAACCTGACCCACTTGGTTTGCACAGTTTAGGATTGGACTGATGAGTAATGAACACTTTTATTTTCTTACCCATAATTCTTTGCAGCTTGATACATTCGCTCATGTCAGAAGGGCATTCATTAGTGACTCGCCTTTGAATATCTGTCACAGGATATTGGTGATTAGCTTTGTTGATTAAAAACGTAATTTAAAAGCGTTTCGTTTAATATCTTCATATATGAGACCAATATTTCAATATAGCCATCAAACGATAACCTCTCAACCTTGTATGGAAATCTAAGTAGTCATTCATCACAAGTAAATCTAATAAGACACCAAGTTTGTTCCCGCACAAAGAAATAATTTCTTCGTTCTGTATAAATTGTCGACATCTTCAACAGCTTCTGTGATTTACTTATTAGTCAAATAGAAACCTAATGACTTATGCGGAAGGCCAGTTATGAGTTTCATGTATTGTTAATGGGGAAGAGAGACAGTGCAGCCCTCCTAAGGTTTTCTGGGAGATTTGATGGCTAGTTCGTACGTCAGCAAGCTGCCTGTAACCATAGTGACAGAGGGACAGATTTAATGCTTTGAGAAATGCTATTCACAAGAGTTCTCAGGAGTAACCGATGTAAAAAGAGAAGCTTTGAAATCCAAATCTAAAGACAACTAAACATCAGTCAGAAGCTGTAGGAATCACCCCACAGGACTTCCACATGAATGAGCTCCAAAATACCGATATTCTGGGCTTCTGTTGTATTTCCCATTATGCTTTTGTTAGAGGAAATGACCCATGTTCAAATGCTAAATTCATGTTGCATTTGTGACCCCAAGAATTTCTGGGTGGTAGCGTATTAAATTATGGAAAAATACTCTATGGCCACAAGTGTGTGGATACCCACCACATTATTTCCTTGTGGAACATTTTCTTTTAAAAGCACTGGCATTAGTGGAGAGTTGATCTTTTGTAACAGCTTCTGCTCTGCTGGGAAGGTTTTCCACTAGATGTTAGAACATGGCTGCAGGGATTTGCTCCCCATTCAGACACAAGAGTAACAGTGAGGTCAGGCAGCGATGTCGGCTGGCTCGCAGTTGGCGTTCCAATTCATCCCAAAGATGTTCTGTGGGGCTTTCTGTTGGCCAGCCAATTTCTAATAGACCACGGTTTGAACACAGGGGCATTGTCATGCCAGAACAGAAAAGGGCCCTTCCAAACTGTTGCCACAAATTTGGAAGCACGAGGTTGTATAGAGCACCATTGTGTGCCATAGTATTAAGATTTCCCTTCCTTTGAATCAGTGGACCTATAGTATTTAAAACACATTAGTTAGAAGGAGTCTCAGTAAGTTCTATACAGTATATTTAACACCATATACACGTTTTAGAAAAATGTACAAATATTTGACGAATGTCTCACGGTCTTCACCCTCAATACCTGAGTATGTACACTTAAAAAACACACCGGAAGCATCTAATGGTTGGCAGTCTGGTTGACAGGTTTGTGCATCTCATACAGTCTGTCTTTATGAGCCTGAATGGTGATGTTGAATAGCATCACGCATCAGTGAGCATACTGAATGCCCAGAAGGTTGAAGAAATCGACTTCTGTCCGATATGTCACTTCTCTCTCTGCTTTATTGAAATGTGCACTCTCCTTATTAATGTGTGATTCTCACCATCCTTATCCAAGCATGTGGTTGCCATGACAGTCGGACCCGTGCTCAGTTTCCATCCGGCGCTGTAAAAATCCCTGATGATCCTTCTGACATTCGCCGTGAGCCGTGAACCCACTAACCCGCGGCCCCGGTCGCTGCATTTTTATTTCTTGATTTGTTTTTCTTTTTTTTTTCAGAAGCTATTTCTCTTAACATGAAGGCAGATTGCGTCTCATTTCTGTTCTTGACCTTTAGACATCAAATGTGAAGACAATCTGTTTGAGCTATGCTAATGAGGAAAGAACCAGTCTCACGTCATTGGTGTACAAATTGCCATTCAACTTCTTTCATGCTATGCTAAAGCTCTTAGTTAGAACATTTCCATTTTAACTTGCTGGTGCCTGTTGAGATCACAAGCAAGTGTTGAACATCCACTCGTATTCCACCCTCAGAAGGCCACAACCCAAACAAACTTCAGCAGATATCGACTGTCTAACAGAGAGGAGAAAAACACTCTATATTCAGATATAGGAAGCACCATAAAGCTTTAAAATCTCTACACTAACGTGGGCTCCATTGCCTTGCCCACTCCAGCAAATTTTTAAGTGATTTCAAAATTTTATACAGGGCTATTTAGCTGAGTAGATTAATTTACACATGAGTTGTTGTGAGAAAATGCTGAATGGTGCAAAACTATGGACGGGGACCTCAAATGTAGGAGTCATTCCGTGTCATTAGGAACTAGGGCTGTGCCTCATTGCCCCCTTTAATCTGCTCTAACAAAGCAATTGAAAACATTATGTTCTCTGTAAAAACTCCTTACAGGATTTATTTTTTGTTTGTTCACAGAAAACACATTGTGTTTTCAATTACCTTTGCAAAGTTACAATTCTAGAGTGTTTTGGGTGGTTGCCAGGGTGTTGCTATGTGTTGCCAAAGTGTTCTGGGGGTTACTGGGATACTTTAGGTTGCTAAAACATTTTAGGTGGTTGCTGTGGTATTTAAGAACATTTGATATAGCTTAAGATATCCTTAAATGAAAGGCTATGAGATTGATTTTTGTTTGT
>JAZGTK010005766.1:0-21858 GCA_036877625.1 Ambastaia sidthimunki
GCTTGAACAAGGAGTTGTGAGGACAATTCTGAGAGGAAAGGTCTGATTTTTCTGATGTTGTGTAAGGCAAATCTGCAGGATCTGGCTGTTGAAGCTATGTGATTAGTGATTTGTAGTTGCTCATCAAACAAAGCTGTTCTGGAAGGAGTTATTGTTGATGATCCAAGCTGAATGGAAAAGTTGTGCCGAAGTGTTGGGTTAGCTGGTATTACCAGTAGTTCTGTTTTGGCAGGGTTGAGCTGAAGGTGATGATCCTTCATCCAGTTTGATATGTCGGCTAGACAGGCTGTAATGCGAGCAGCCACTGTAGTATCGTCTGGTTGAAATGAGAAGTAGAGTTGCGTGTCATCAGCGTAGCAGTGGTAAGAGAATCCGTGTTTCTTGATGACAGACCCTAGTGATGACTGTAAATAAAAATGTCAGAGGCATAATTTAAATGCCAATGTTGTGACATTAATTAAAAGTGTTATTTTGTATTTCTTTGCAAATAAGACATATACAAAGAGCTGTGTGTGACCTTGCTTATCAATATATAAAATAACTGATGATTGATCATTTCAAATCATGTTGCTGCCATAAAACCTAGAATACTTTTTAAATAAATGTCACAAGTCTTCGAAATTTTGCTTGACCCTTTTAGTTTAAAAAGCCTAGCATACAAATACTTCACATAAATACAACCTGAATTCCGGAATTGTTGGGATGTTTTTTAAATGTGAATAAAATGAAAAATGTAGCAGGCGTCAAATTTGAAATGAGCTCATTTTGTGCATAAAATTGTAACATTTCACACTTTAAACATTTGTTATGTTCTTTATGTTCTGTTGTAAATAAAATATTGGCTTATTTTCATTTTTTTCAAATTTAAAAAACATCCCAACATTTCCGGAATTCTGGTTGTAACACCGTACAGTAGAAAGGTTTGGACGAGTACAGTAATTTAGTGTTACCTTGTTTATAAAAGGTCTAACTCCTGCTTTTATTGGAATGGTGTATTAAAAATATCTATTGTCATGTGAAGAACAATATATAAAACTGCAGCCTACACATTGGAGAAAAAACAGTTGATAATTTAAAATTACTTTTAGTCCCACTTTTTTCAGACATTGATGAAACTTAAGATGTTATCTCGGAATGGTCTGTTTTTCACATATTTAACATATTGTGAATTTGAATTTTCATTTACACAAAATGTATTAATATTAGTCACGCTACAGACATTATCAGGGTTTCAAGTACTTGAAGGACCATTTAATGCATAATATTTTAATTTAAATAGACATGTATTATTTAGAAAGCTTCTTAGCACCTAAAACGAAGATGAAAATGACAACATTTATTGAATTCTGGTAATGTACAATAGAAGTATAGCTTTTTTATCATTTATAACTTCTGTAGCACCACCAATTGCCTGATCAACACAGAATGTAGCAAGTTTTTTTTAAAATATATACCCACAGGATCAAGAGTGGTTCTAGAGGCAAAGGTGTTCAAAATTAGCAGCTCTCACATATGACATTAATATTTTGGTCTGTGATATGTAATATTTGTCTGTCTGTGTCAAACTACGCATGATTATTAACCCACCCTCAAAAACAAGATAGCGCCCCCCCCAATGGACAATTTCTTTCAAATTCTCACAGACCATCGTGGTCATGAGTCAAACAGGCCCACCAACTTTTGTTCTGATTGGCCTCCATTTAACCTTGTCTAATAGTTGCTCAAACTTTGGCTGATGGTTGCCATGCTGGACATCTGAATGAAATGACTGAAAACTTGAAAACTAAAAATTTAACAAGTTGTCATCTGATTAGTTGAATTTTACAGGTTTTTCGGGAGGTTTTCATGTTCTTTAATTGTTTGCCTTAAAACATGATGCTAAAAAAAGCATCATCAACAGTGTTGCTAAGTTGGCAACTTTTGATTAAGAGACTTTTCAGACCACCTTAGTAACGTTCTTCAAAAAATACTTTTTCGGCAAGTAGGCTGTAATGCAAGTAATTTTAAACCAAAACAGAGGCGCGCGACTGTAGTGCATGTAATTTTAAATCCAGACAGAGGTGCGTTGTGTAAAAGAAACTAATAAGATGCTTTTTTCTCTCAAATGATTATTTTGAATGTAAATATATTTGAAATCACTGCACAGCTGCTTTCTTTAACTTGTTTCTGTTGTTTTTATCAGATATGTAAATCAGGCTTAAGCATAACAGAAGCATCTAAGTCACGTTTAGTCACTATATTTTATACTTGTTCCATTGTCTGATGGCAGAAACAGATGTGAATGTGACCAGCTTTATGGAGTATTTGGCTGTACTAAAATAAAGTATGTGAGCATGGAGAGTAACAGAGGAGTGAAACAACCGTTAACTGCGATACCAGACAGAATACAACTATAACGCAATGACATCATAAATATGCAGATTAGCATGTGACAACATCTGGCAACATTTAGCGACTTTTCAGGCAGACTTCAGCTACTTTCCATTTAAAACAGTTGGCAACACTGATTATCAAGAATTGGTTGCTTTACATGTTAGTCCGATGGCCTCTTGGGTCAGATGGCCTGAAGGTCTGGCAATTCAGGACTACTCTAAACCTAACCTTAAACCCAGAATATTTACTATTTTTATGCTTATAATATTATAACAGAATTATATAATATAATAAACGATTACTGTGTAAGTAAATATAATGAAATTCTGTAAATATTGTAGAAAAAGTTTGTTTGAACCATGTTGTCAGAGGACTTCTATGATGTAATTCTCTCAGATATGATGCCAGAAAGAGCAAAACATTATTTTAAAAGGAAGAAAATGTCACTGGATAAAGAGGTTAAGCAGACAGTGATTGAAGGTATTTTTATTTTTATTTTTTTTACCCAGAAAACGCTACCATGTATGTAGAATTGATTCTGCTTAAAACTTTAAATAAATACTGTAAATATTTTATCTTAACAATTCTTCTGCATTGCACAGGCAAGATAATCTATCAAACAATGTGAGGAAGAAAGTTCACCCAAAAATTAAAAATTCTACTTCTAGATTAATTTTAATTTTGGGTGAACTAACTCTTTTTAATAAAGACAATAAGAGAATGAGCTGGTTGTATTATCCTGCAGTTGTGCAGCTTGATTACTTCTGAATTGTGGAATTGTAAGGCAATAGCATTTCACCCTGCTGACCTGCATTCAGCTTGTTAAAGGAAATGCAAACTTTAATCCATAGGTTAATATAAACGGGTCACACAACTGCCTCCAAATTAGTGCTTTAAAATTAATTAAAATTGCCTTTCAATTTTTTAAAAATCGTCTTAATTCCTCTGGGAATTATATAATACACTGCTTTATGGTTTCAGTGTTGGCAAAATAACATAGCAAAGGACTTACCAAGATCAGTGAACAGCTTAATTATAAACTATCAGACAGTTTGGCTGCTGTCTGCTTTAGTCTGCTGTTCTGTGTGCTTATTTGGAGTTCATTATTCCAGGGAAAACTGCCTGAAGAACTATAAACCCACCTCAAAACCACTCCTAGTGATCATTTGCCACATGGAAAGATTACACATCAGTGGATTTTACTTTTAAAGCAGATTTTCAACTAACAGGACATAAATTATAGAAAAAGACCAAACATTTATGTTCACTCTCTGGCAATTTAATACATCATTGAGAAAAAATGCTGCAAACTAGGCACTGTTCTTAATGGGCTGTAGACTAGTGTTTTCAGGAATATCAGTTAGGAGAGTACATCATAGTTTATACTATGTTTACACGATGCATTGGGTTGTTTGCAAACTTGTCAACAAAGCTCAGCTGTAATCAGGTTATTTATCAAAACAGTCAATTATCAGGCATGGAGCTCATACTGACCACACACATTGATTGTTGTTCATAATTAATCACAGATTGAAAATATTCTTCTGTGGTCCATCATCATAATGCACTGTAATCATTTCACATTTCCCTCATTATTCATACACGGAACGGAATGGAAAATGCCAACAAAAGAGATGAAAATGAGCTAAGGAATTGCCTTGATGTATTTGAGGCAAACTGGTGATTGCTTCAAGATGCTGTTGCCATGGGGACCAAGTCACACATACACACACACACACAAACGGCTTTCTTTATTTTTCTCTCTTTTTTGATTAAATTTAAAAAAACACACTGTGTAAGGTGTTTTTATTTATTACCTAGAAAAAGCTACCATGTATGTAGAATTGATTCTGCTTAAAACATTAAATAAATAAATATTTTATCTTAACAATTTTGCATTCAGCTTGTTAAAGGAAATGCAAACTTTAATCCATAGGTTAATATAAATGGGTCACACAACTGTATACAATATATAAACATATATATATATATATATATATATTGCCAAATAAAAATGGCCAATAGTCCTAAAAAAAGACACCCTTTTAAATTCAATCACGCTTGCCAAAATGAAAAAAAAAAAACAGTTAGCTAGTAAAAACTTAACTGCTGAATCATCAAGACTTCAGGCCATTTTATTATAAATGTGTGAAGTGTTAAGAAATAAAAGACTAATTGTGCATTAATTAGGGTATAAAATGAAAAGTGTCAAGTGCTTGGGGTGTCTCGCATTGTTGTGTCACATGATGAAGGGCTGACTAAGGTCAGACTCTTCAAGCAGAACATTAAGACAGCAATTAATGGACAGAAAAGTTTTCAGGGCTGGGCTGTCTTAACACATACTCTGCACAAATGGCTTGTTATAAACATACTCTCACTCCATGTGACAATCTGGATGTCATAATGTACACATTTACTAAAAGTGTGCGATTCTCACATGAGGTCAAAGGTTAATGTTACATTAGAAACTTTACCAAAACCTTTGACTTTCCAAAGCCTTTAAAAGCTGCACTACTACCAATAACTACTATTAATGCATGCTGGGTTACTCTTTACTGTTTTGTTTAACTAACATTAATATATATTTGTCCTTGTTTTACAAGCTCTCATAGCTGCTCTCTGCTGTTGGTGGCTGAGAAAAATGTGTGTTCATGTATTTAATCATTTTAAAAAATGAGTGCATCTGGAACGTGAGCTTCCTGTCACATCAATGTAGCATAAAATGATGTAATGTAGCATAAAATAAGCTCTTTTGCATTTACCTTTGAATAGTGTGTGTACAATAGTATACGCTACAAGAGTATCGGTATAAATCGTCTGTACCAATTAAAATTTTCTTAAATACAGTGGAGGCTCCCTCATGCAAACATTGGATTACATTTAAGAGCTATTAATTCAGACAAACATCCAACTAAATGCAATGATGCTTTTGTTCGGCAAATGTGATGAATTAAAACATAATGTAAAATGGATTCATAATTCATCGAATAATGGAAATTCTGCCATCATTTACTCCAAGTTGTTCCAATCCTGTATAAATTTATTTGTTCTGCAGAACACAAAGGAAGATATTCTGAGGAATGTTTGTATCGAAACAGGTTTGGGGTACTATGTCAGTTAGATATCCATAAGGCCATCTCACAAGTGCAGAGAAAAGAGAATTACTTTTTGTGAAGCAGGGTTGGATTTAGGCTGATTTTCCAAAAATGTTTCTCCTGTTCTCACCACAAGGACACTCCAGCTGGATTGAAGGTTGAACTTTTCCATAAAACAGTCCTTAAACCTAAAACTGTACCTTCATACTTTGTCTAAGGCTAGTGAAAGCACAAAACACAGAGCCATCTGAAAAGAGAGTGTGCAGTTAATGTTCATTCTTTGAGTTAGTGATTCGAAACAACCCATAACCCTGAATATTAAACTTCAGTGTGTTATGCAACTGCATAGTCATGTACTGAAAACCATTTACAGCTCATTCTTTAGATAATATAAAGAATCAGCTTTTTCTTTTTCAGAATATTCCAGGCACGTTCTATTTAATCACACTGCCATGTACTATTAAAAGGATTAAAGTGTCCTGTTTATTTGCTAACCTTTTACAATTGGACGGTCAAGACCTACAGGGAGAATTAACAATATCTGAGCAGATCTTTAGCGGATGTTTGAAAGAAGAACAGTGTGAGATGAGATAATTTGATTATTTATATTTAAACTTCTGGACTGATTTTAAAACATCCAATCAGTGTTAAACAGCATGCAGGCACTTTTTTTTACATGAGATGTAGAAATGCAAACCTTTGTTAAAATGCTATCTTTATTAGTCTGTGTGTGTGCCACGTCAAAGCAGCATGCTAAAACTGAAATATTGTTGAAATATAAGTTTTGATCATTGATCAGTTCAGACAGTAGGTTATAAAATCTTCAGGCTATGGAAAAACAGTTCTACAAACACTGTTGATGTGTTTTAATAGAGCTGAGCCATAGTTTGTGAGATTTCATAGTTTTGTGAGATTTCCACTTTGCACCTAACCTGTCATAAACCTGCCAAATGCACCTAACTTATTAAGGTCCTGGTCTTTAAAATAAACCTTTTAACATGGCAGAGAAAAAACCTTAAACTATAGCTTGTTTTATAAAAGTACTTAATGACTGAATCTGATTAGACAGATCTTTGACAAACAAGAAAGAAAATCAGGCACACAAAAAGACTTTTTACCACTAAAAATCAGCACTTACTGTACATATTAAAATCAGCACTATACATTCCATTTTGCATTTCCCAAGTCTAGGAAAGAGAATTATATAGGTTTGGAATGACATGAGTATGACTCAATGGTGACAATAGTACCACACATTTCTGTTAACATTTAGTGCATTACAAATTGCTACAAACCATGTGTCTCACATATGTTAATCATGCATATTAACAAATAAAAAAGGAAGAATTTCTGCTTATTTGGTGCAACAGTAAAACATATATGCCAAACTCTAAAATCTCTTGCTGGGTAATAAACTGACAGTCGAGATTGCCTCTGTGTTTTTACCACCCACGTAAATGCACGTTTGGTGCTGATAACATAATTGCTCAACGCACACCCGCACCCACACAAAAACACACGCAATGCATGAGGAGAAACACTGGAATAGTCTGGTCTATTTCCTCAAAGAACCTGTGTAACAAGATTTAAATACACTTAATTACTTTTAGCTGATCGGTGATGGAATATTGATGGAATATTGAATATAAGTATCACAGCGAGCACTAACTATATCCTACATACTTATTCTATGAGCCTGAAACAAAACACAGCAAGGTCAATAAAACAACACTCACATATTGACTCAAAATGCCCAGCACATGTTCTCAGTCAGACATGAGACTGTTAGTGATAGAAACAGCTTGTCTTACCTGAGTTCCTTTTGGAGATGTATTTAAGATTGATGGATGCAGCTGAATTTATGAGTAGGAGCATGAAAGCAGCCAGCTTCATCTTTCACTTGTGGGCAGCTATGAGAAATCAGATAAACAGTGTGAGAAGGGTCAACATATTCAACTGTGATCTCCTTTTAAACATCAGCATAAACTTCAAACGTTTATGTTTTAAACTTCGAAACTTTCTCTAAAACTTTCTCTCATATAGTCCTAAAACTAAAGAAAGGCCACAAATTTAGCGCAGACAATAAGCTGAAATAATTGCATACTTGTTTGCGAAAAATAACCTTATAAATAATAATTTGCTTAGGATGGGTTTACCATATAACCAGTGGTCGTATTGTAAAAATTGAATTGTGTTTTATTTAAGCAATAAGTCCTGTGAATTTGTTTTTAGAACAGTATTTTGAAGAGCTTAGGAGGGTTTTACTCTGCTCTTGTCTAGCCACAGCTGTTAACCACAGTGTAATGTTGGGTCGTAGACACAAGGATCCATACGCAGCATTTTATTGAGTTGTCGTACAATACAAGGTCAAACACCAGGAAACAGGAATGGAGCAGGCAAGGCAGATCATACATGGGGAAACAGGCAATGGTCAGGGCAGGCAGCAGACAAGAGAGTAATCCAAGGAACAAGCAAACCAGGTAATACACAGAAATACACAATCCAGGAAACTGCTCAGAAATGTCTGCTATGGCAAAACAAGACTTCGCCAAGACAGAATGCATGAACAGTTTAAATAGAGTCCTTAATGAGCAAAACAGGAAACAGGTGTGTGATGAGGAGGGGTGGTCAGCCCCAGGTATGTGGGCTGATGGGAAATGTAGTTCCCAAACAAGAATCCAAACTCGAGATGAGTCTCCCTCTGGTGGCCAAAGAGAGGCAATGCGGGAGCCTCCTCTGTAACACACAGCTTCACAGAGCTTCTTGCTTTAATAAATAAGTTTCAAATGAATATTTCACCCTTTTCAGTGCTTCAAACCTCTTACAGTGGATAGTAAAGATGGCAAAATAAGGAGATCATTTCTGAATAGAACAATAGTGTTACACCCCTGTCAGACTATCTGTTTTGGTTTGTTCAATGTATGCCCATATTTGGACTTCCTGTTCCTGTGTCATTAGTGTCATGAGTCCCACCTGTGTGTTATTAGGCTTTGATTTGTTTGTTTTATAAGTTGGTCCTCTTTGTCTGGTATTAGCATTATGTTGGGTCTCTGCGTGTCCATGCCTGTCCATGCCTGTCTTGTAGATTATATCTATTAAATACTTTTTGATTAAATTCTACGTTGTATCGCTCGTTGTATCCCAGTCAGCTCACCCGGTTGATTGCCTTAAAGGTGACGGTAGTCCAAGGATGGCGAGGGATACAGCTTGCTACCCCAGGCGCCTCCGTTCCTATATTACCCACTCTAGACCCAGTGCCCAGCCCTCCATCATCCTGGAGTGCAGAGCTACAGCCTGAGCCCACCACTGATGGGGAGCTTGAGTCCCAGGCGACCAGCGAGCCATTGCGGGGAAGTGCGACAGAGCTGAGGATTGCCTCGGAGGCCAAGCCGGTGACGTCAGACCAGGTGTGTGAGCTGGTTGTGTAGCCTGCGGTGGATGACCATGATGAGGGAGGCTTCGCCCATTGCGCAAGCGCTGAAGGTGAGCCTACACTGGGTTTCATAGACTTGTGTTCTGATATCACTATGTCGGATCAAGATTTCCCACCCACCCTCCCACTCTTCCCTGAATCTGTCTACCATGCTGAAACAGCCACACCGCCCCTGTCAGCTGACAGTCCCTCTGCTCACCCTCAGCCCACCATCTGTGCGGTGGTTGAGCTGCAGGTCTGCCAGCTACCGACGGCGCCGTGGTTGGAGGATCCCTCATCCTTGTCTCCTGTCTTGGAATCATGGACTCTGCCTCGGCCCTTTGACCCTGCAGCTTCGCCAATCCATCAAGCTCCCTCGTCTGCACCCTGGCCCGTCATTCCACCAGCTCCGCCAGGCTTCCTCGTCCCTCCAGCTCCGCCTTGGTCTGTCGTCAACCATCCATTGCCTCTGGATTTTGCTCCTCCGGCTACGCCTTGTCCCGCCATCCCACCAGCTCTGTCAAGCTCCTCCATCCCTCCGGCTCCACCACATCCTTCCGGATCCCTGCCTCGGTCGCCGGTGACATCTGCTCCACCTTGCTCACCTGGTATTTATGACTCTCCGTCTCTGTCTCGGGCTCCATGTCCACCTGCTCTGCCTCCGTCGGTCCCCTGGAGTTGTTAGTCCTTCCACCATGGCTCCTCCCTCCGTCGGCTCCACCTTGTACCACCATCATGGCTGTGGCCCGGGTCTCTCCTGGCTCCTCCTTCAGATCCCTCCTGTCTTTTCCTTGGTTCCTCCCTCCGTCGTCACCAACCTGGACTCTGTTTGTCCTCCCGGAAGTCCGGCCTCCTCCGACAAGGACTTTGGTTTCTCATCCTTTCTTCTATGGCGTTACACCCCTGTCAGACTATCTGTTTTGATTTGTTCCATGTATGCCCATATTTAGACTTCCTGTTCCTGTTAAGTGTCATTAGTCTCACCTGTGTGTTATTAGTCTTTGATTTGTTTGTTTTATAAGTTGGTTTTATAAGGCAGCTAAAGTAATGTTACTTTAAATGTTCTAGAAAAGTTCATCCAATTTTTAGATAACGTTTTAGTGTAATGTTATTGCTTGGTTTATTATTCAAGCTTTTTTAATTCTGTAATGTTTTTAAAACATTCAACTACTTAGGAATAACGTTTTTGACATATTATGACATATAATGTATAAATCGTTTAAAATATTACTGCATGAACGTTTTTAAAAACTTTGAGATAACTTTTAGGGAACATTAGCCAACGTTCTGAGAACATTCCTTGTTGGCTGAGTATATGTCACAGTTTAACAAAGTAATGTCAACATATCATTGAAGCATGGTCATCTGATGCACTGTTTTCATGGTGCTGCCACAGCCCATAATAATTTACCACCACTACTTCTTATGGATGCCAAAACAGACCATTATAAAAGTAGTTCAATTATATGTTCAATAAAATATATTTAAGCATCAGAATATATGATATTTCCCAGTAAATCTGTAAAACACAAGTAATTGCAATTTAACAGCACATAAAATAAATGCAATAACTTTGACAAAAACTGAAACCAAACTTTATATGATGATATGTTGATATAACACAGTAACATCAATGAAGAATTGAAGTACAGAATGTTAGGCCAATAAACAATGTTTTATGTTTTTCGTAATTTTTTGTGTAATGTTTTAAATAAAGAAGGCATTTGCAAAACTAAACAAAACTGACTGAGACAACAGTTAGGGTCTAGAACTGCCCCTGAGTTTGTTCATGTTGTTTGTCATCATGAGGACAATAACTGTGCAAAATTAACATTAAGGAAGCCATTATAAGGCGGGAACAGATTGGGATAACAGATGACAGATCGGGAACACTCTGGTGTGGATGTCATCCTCAAAGAAGACTTCATGAACAGCTACACTACAAACCACTTGTTAAACAAAAAAAAGGAAATCCAACAGTGTCCCACATTTTTCTTTGTTTTAACATTACGTGAACCTATAATAGTCCGTACTAGCAATTTATGTTTGTCAGTTTGTATGTGCTCAGTGAAAAGAATTAAAAATTTAAGCACAATTTAGCAGTACGAAACATCCTAGCTGCCTAAGTTGAAACAAATGCCTCAGTGCTCATTTTGAATTGTTTCATTACAAATTTAATTATTGATCTATTGAGTACAACTAATAAACATCCTAAATAGAGCAAATTTACAGGAAACATTGTACTGATGTATATTGCAAACCTTCTAAATGTGTTCCACATGACAATGTACATATAAAGATGCCTTGACCACACATAATATTTTTGCCCTTACAGAATTCTACAAAATGCATTTAAACATCCACAAACTGACATTTTTGTCATGAACATGCCTTGCCAGTCAGTTTTCTTATAAAAACTCTGCAACTGTAAATAGAGTTCCCTTTCAGGAACTCGAGCTGTGTCGAAACGCTATGGGAACGACTCCAGCATTTATAGGCTCTGAATCACGTGTCAAATCATCTAATCGGGGGGCGATACGTCACAGGCGGGTGACGTCATGACCAGGAAGCTATAAAGCATGTGCGTTTGCGCACACCGTCAGCTTCTGTCATTCAGCGAAGCGCTCTGTGTGAAATTGTCCGATCTATGTGTTTGTCTTTAGCTTTGCAGAAGTTGTCTTGCGTGTTTGTTTGTCTTTATAAAAAAGAAAAACATGCCAAAAGCAAAAGATAAAACAATGGGGGTAGAGCACTTAGCACTTTAGATTGTGTGTTCCTTCTCACCCACGATGGAAATGCTATCCATGGGTGGCATACAGCCTCTATGTCCGAGCCACAACTGGCTCTTCTGTCCTCATGCCTTAGTCTGTGCAATTTCACACAGAAGGCTGGGGAACCTTCAGTCTGGTGAAGTTGGCATCTCGTTCCCATAGCGTTTCGAAACAGCTCGAGTTCCTGAAAGGGAACGTCTCAGGTTATGTATGTAACCCAGGTTCCCTGAGGGGGAACGAGACGCTGCGTCTCTAGCCATACTTCCGGTACCCCTGCCGGCGCTCGCTTTATTCTTTCAAAGCTGCCGGTGTGCGCAAAAAGCATATGCTTTATAGCTTCCTGGTCGTGACGTCACCCGTCTGTGACGTATGGCCCCCCGACTGGATGATTTGACACGTGATTCAGAGCCTATAAATGCTGGAGGCGTTCCCATAGTGTTTTGACGCAGCGTCTCGTTCCCTTCAGGGAACCTGGGTTACATACGTAACCTGAGACGTTCCCAAACCCAAAGACACTGAAGCCCAAACAAACTGGAATTTAAAAAAAAATGTATACACTACAGCAAACGTCCAAAAAGTGTGCTGGGGTGAAATGCCATGAGAACCCATATGTGTGTGTGTGTGTGTGTGTGTCAACTTGCATGTCTATTTATGGGTGCATTGTTAACAGCCAAGAGCCCATTAAGCACTCTTTTAAGGTATCTACTGAAAAATTTAACGACTCCCAGGAAGCATACAGTACATCTACAATAAAGAGCCTACTGCTCTTTATAAAGCATTTCTCCACATCAAACTTTCTGCCAGGAGCTGAGGATGAAGTCAGGCTAATTCAGCCTCCAACATCTATAGTAACTTCGCTAAAGTGTTTTAAAATACACAGTCCCCTGATTCTGTAAATGTCAAATAAAGGTGATGTAGTCTGTAGTCACAACTGTTTTCAAATAAATTACACACTGGCCACATTCATGAATGTTCACTAATACAAGTTGCCATCCGCCTGTGCAGCATTAACTCTGGAAGAATTCCTGCTGATGGAAATCCCAGGAGAATAGCATTGAAAGTAAAATCAAAATGTAACACGCAGGACTGATTCCATCTGACACTGGGTGAAGCCAGCACTGGCCCTCATCGGGACTTTTTTTTATATTTAATTCTAAACCAGGAAATAATACAAACCTGATCACTGCAACATCTGTAATCAAAAGCTGTATAGTGTTATTTGTCTTCACATTATATAATATTTTAATCATAAACTACATTTTACATTTCCTGAGTTAAAAAGTGAGTTATTATTTTCTGTAAAAAAACTTGCCACTAAAATGTTAGGGTTGTGAAGGTGTTCTAAATGAGAATTAAGTTAGGTTTTTATCTTACTGCTATACAGTTTCTAGGGAGTGCTAAGTGGTTTCTAGGACATTGCTAAGCAGTTGCTAAGGTGTTCTGGCCATTTGTTAAAGTGTGTGGATTCACAAAGATTGTAGATATTAACTAGATAGTAAAGTTTGAGGACAAACTTTATGTTGGCTTGACAAAGCTAGTTCATGTTGGTTGCTATGGTGGTCTCAATGGTTGCTAGGGCATGAACAGATTCCATGATGATAATTAAAGAATACTTGCCAGTCTGAGTCAAATAAGACCATCTACTTGTCTCTACGATGGTCTGATGCCTTTCACCTTTCTAAAGTCAATGGGGTGGGCTAGGGTACTGAAACTGGTTTTTAGGGCATGGCTATGAAGTTGAAATGTCACCATTTGTTGCTGCTTGCAAGCCGAGTGATATGAGCCCACCCCCAAGTCTCTACACACATTCTGATGCAGAGCAATGACGTAACAAAATTAAGTCTAGGGAATTTTTCACCCACTTTTTCATACGCCCAAAAAATGTTATTAAAATATTATTATTAGTAGTGTTTGCGTTGCATTGATTACCATTTCTATAACCATAGTTTTACTACCAATACAATGGTTAAACTATGGTTGCTTTAGCAAAACCATGGTTATTATGTGGCTACCATGGTTTAGCTGTAGTAACCATATTTTTTTTTGGTTTAAAGCGTAGTAATACAATGGTTAATTGCCAACCATCAATGGCCTGGGGGAGGGGCTCTGTTCAAAGTCTTGTGAGGTACTTGCCAGCCTTTGTGCATGCCAGTGTTTCATAGTTGGCTGTTGGAAAATATTTTCCAAATATAGCTGATAAATATTTTTTTTTTGTGACTTTAGCCAGCAAATGTAGAGATTTCTGTTTTCCCTACTCAAGCAGATAGGACTTGGTATAAATGAAATATGGCCGTTGAGTAGACTTTTGACACTTTGGTGGTTGCTAGGCAAGTTAAAATGCAGTAATTTTGCTAGAACTACCATCACATGAAACACTAGCATCATTGGGGAATTTATGAGTCTCAGGTTACATATGTAATCAGGTTGCCCTAGACAGGGAATGAGAAGCTGTGTCACACACAACCCAGGAGGATCTGAGCACCTGAAGTTGAACTCAAGTCTAAATAGTAAAATCCAATAAATGTGTGCGGAAAGGACCAGCCTGCTGGACCAGACCATCCAGGATAATAGTATCCGTGATCCAGTGAGATAAGTGCTGTTTTGTGACCGCATTACCTCGGTTGCGGCCACCAAAACAGGCTAAGAGCTGGGAAGTCTTACGCCACTGGCTTGAGTGGTGGACATAGATCCTCAAACCTCTAACTGGACACAGTAAATGAACCCTTTTCTGCTTTCCTGAAAGATTGGCGCTTCCTGTTCGGATCGCAGAACACAGCACGCCCTGGTGTTTTATGTACAAGACCACTGTAGTGTTGTCCATACGGACTAGGACCTGTTATGGGAGGAAGTGTTTCAGAGCCAGAAACATTGCTCTCATGCCCTCCAGACAGTTTATGTACCAGGAGAGATAAGGGCCCTCCCACTGACGATGGACTGGGCGGCCATAGAGAACTGCACCCCAACCCATGAGGGAAGTGTCTGTCATAAGAATCTTGCAACAGCATAACACTCCTAGAGTGGGACCCAAGGTGAGAAACAGGGGTCTGAGCCACATAGAAAGGGTACGAATTCCTTGGCACATAACCTTTACCACCCTTAGCGTGTGATTTTTGGGATGAAACTACTGCTGCCATGAGTCCTCATAATCTTTAAACCTGGAGGACTGTTAGATGCTGTCCTAGCTAAACGCAGCCCACAGCAGCAAGGATTGATTTAACACGTGCAGGAGAATTGTGCCCTCATCGTAGAGGAGTCCCAAATTAGCCCTAGAAAAATAGTTCTCTGAACAGAAGAAAGCATGCACTTCTTTGTGTTAAGTCTCAGCCTTAAGCAACTCATATGAACTAATACTTGGGAGCTGGCCATGACTAGCCAGTCATATATGTAGTTTAGTACTTGGATGCCCTGGAATCTCAAAGGAGCCAAGGCTGCAACCCTGCAAAAGGGCTAGACTGAAAGGAAGGACTCAATATTGGTAAGCCTAATACATGAAAGCGAAAGCATCTATTGTGACAAAATAGTCCTCAGGCTGAATCTGACACATGATCTGGTTGAGCGTCAACATCATGAATCGGTATGATGTGAGGGGAATGCGTTCTATATCCCATCTCGCCAAGAGAGTCTCTAGTTCCAGGGCTAACACTAAATGCTCCTCTTCTACCACTTCAGTCTGCAAATGCTGTTTAAATGAGGAGGACTTTCAGGACCTCGGTCTAATCACACCAGGGTTTGTTGTCTGTGTCTCGTATCCTCGTGTTTTTGTTTTGTCTGAGCACATGGTTTTGTTTTGACAACTTGCCCTATGTTCCTTTGTCTTCGTCTACCCCGCCTCCTTATTTCTCTCATCACCCGCATCTGTCTCCTTCTCATTAGCTCCCCTTTATAATTCCCTCGTGTTGTCCGTCTGTTGTCAGATCGTCTTGGTTTCGCCAGTTACCTGACCAGTCTAGTCTAGCATCATTGGTTTTTACTCCAGGTCTGGTCTGTTGTTGTTTTCATTTTGTTTCTTTTTTCCAGTTTGTTCCTGTCTTGTGGTCAACTTTCCGCCCGGGTCTCCCGCTTCCCTTCCAGCCCCTCCCCGCTCAGCTATCTCTCCTGCCCTGTCCGTCATCCTCCCGGTTCTCCCGCTGCCTGTGTGTCCGCGCCTGTGCCAGTCCAGATTTCCTGTTGGCTTTTGGACTCGTCATCGTTTTCATTTGTTGTTTTGTTATTTCTGTTTTGACTTTCTGCTCCTTTTGGTTCTGTTTAATAAACTGTTTATTTTTGCACCCGCAATTGGATCTCTGTGTTGAATCGTGACAAGGACAGGAGGCAAACTTAATTCTGTACCCTCCCTCTACTATACTTGATAGCAAAAGCGCTTTATCATCACAAATATGCACCAAAATGGGAGGGCTAAGAAACAAAATAATGTTGTGTCTGTATGTTTTACAAGTGTTCTGGAAAATGGTTCAGGAAAATGTGTGTTACCTAATAGATAATTGAAATACATGTCCTGAAATGTTACTTGGCTCTGTGACAGCCCTAGACCCGGTCAAAACACTTTTAGGTCATATTTGCCATATACAGTATGGAAACACAAAGCTGAGAGCAAAACTCTTGTATTTGCTACTGTTGGCAATTAATGCCATAGTACTTTTACAGATTGGTTTAAAGTCTGATGGTTCCAAAATGGTTCTCTTCAGCTAGTGCGCTGCGCGTGGAATACTGCGTTTCATACAGCGTGTGGAACGGACAAACCCAGACGCCTTGGTTATTGTCTTAGGAGATTTTAAAAAAAAGGTAAATCTCTCCCACGAACACCCTATAAACAGTTTATTAAGTGCCCGACCAGAGAAAGGAATGTACTAGACCATTGCTACACCACCATCAGCGGAGCTTATCATGCTGTCCCTTGCGTCGTACTAGGCCAGTCAGACCACATCATGGTGCACTTGATTCCAGCTTACAGGCAGAAACTAAAACTCTGCAAACCTACTGTAAGGACTTCAAAGAAATGGACAACTGAGGCTGTGAGGGAACTGCAGGAGTGTCTGGACTGTACAAACTAGGAAGTTTTCAGATCTGCCACCAATAGTCTGGATGAGTATACGGACACTGTGACGTCCTACATTAACTTTTGTGAGGTCAGCGTCATTCCATCACGCACCAGGGTGAGTTACAACAATGACAAACCCTGGTTCACAGCTAAACTCAGACAGCTGAGGTCAGAGAAAGAGGCTGCATTCAGAAGTGGGGACAATGACAAATACAAAGAGACCAAGTACACATTTAGCAAGGAGGTGAGAAGAGATAAATCAGAGCATGGTAAGAGAATGGAACAGAAACTCTCAGCCAACGACTCTGCCTCTGTCTGGAAAGGGCTTAAGGCAATCACCAACTTCAAGCCTAGAGCCCACCACTCTGTGAATAACCTGCGCTTGGCCAACAACCTGAACGAGTTTTACTGCCGCTTCGAAAGACAATGGGACATACCTGATATCCCCCACCAGTCACTGATCTGCAGCAGCCCCCCCGGCGATGCTACACCTGGATCACCTACACAGCCTCACACCTCTTTCTCGTCCACCCCCCGCCCATCTCACCTCTCTCTATCAAAGAGGGAGATGTGAATAGACTGTTTAAATGACTGAACCCCCGCAAAGCTGCAGGTCTCCCCCTCCACCCTAAAGCACTGTGCCAACCAGTTGCACCTCAAAGTTTAGCACCTCATTGGAGACCTGCCATGTGCCAGCCTGTTTTAAAACTTCAGAAATTATTCCAGTCCCTAAAAAGACGAGGATTACAGGACTTAATGACTACAGACCCATCGCTCTGACCTCTGTGGTCATGAAGTCTTCTGAGTGCCTCGTCTTGTC
This sequence comes from Ambastaia sidthimunki, assembly GCA_036877625.1. NCBI lineage: Eukaryota > Metazoa > Chordata > Actinopteri > Cypriniformes > Botiidae > Ambastaia > Ambastaia sidthimunki. Next base: position 17,510 of record JAZGTK010005766.1, read on the forward strand.
CCACCTAAAGGACATCACAGACCCTCATTCAGGATCCCATTCAGTTTGCCTACAAAGCCAACAGATCTGTAGATGATACTGTAAACATGGCCCTCCACTTCATCCTCCAGCATCTGGAGTCCCCAGGATCCTATGCCAGGTTACTGTTTGTGGACTTCCGCTCTGCCTTCAACACTATCGTCCCATCTCTGCTCCGAGACAAGCTCTCACAGCTGAACATGCCGGACTCACTGTGCAGGTGGATCAAAGACTTTTTGACAGGCAGACGGCAGTTTGTGAGGCTGGGGAAGCATGCATCAGAATCCTGTATCATCAGCACTGGATCCCCCCAAGGCTGTGTCCTCTCTCCTCTGTAATTCTCCCTGTATACTAACAGCTGCACATCTGGACATCAGTCTGTCAAACTCCTGAAGTTTGCTGATGACACCACCCTCATCGGCCTCATCTCAGATGGAGACGAGTCGGCCAACAGAAGGGAGCTGGACCATCTGGTGTCATGGTGCAACAAGAATAACCTGGAGCTCAATGCACTCAAGACAGCAGAGATGATAGTGGATTTAGGAAGGACCCAGCCCCGCACCCACCCATCATCCTCTGTGACACTCTGGTGACCTCTGTTGAGTCCTTCCACTCTTGGGAACCACCATCAACCGGGAGCTTAAGTGGGAGCAGAACACTGGCTCCTCCACCAAGAAGGCTCAGCAGAGGCTGTACTTCTTACGGCAGCTGAGGAAGTTCCATCTCCCTGTAAAGATGATGGTCAACTTCTACACTGCCATCATCGAATCAATCCTAACCTCCTCCATCACAGTCTGGTTTGCTGTTGCCACGGCCAGGGACAAGGCTAAGCTGCAGCGCGTCATCCACTCTGCTGAGAAGGTGATCGGTTACAGCCTCCCATCACTCCAGACCTTGTACGACTCCAGGATCATGAGATGTGCAGCCAGGATCGTAGCTGATCCCTCTCACCCCGGACATGCTCTATTCCAGTCCGTCCCCTCTGGCAGGAGGACCTCTCGCCATGAAAACAGCTCCTTCCCTGCTGCAGTCAGCCTGCTGAACAGTGCCCCAATTCCCTCCAGGTGAACCCCCACAGCCCCCCCCAACCCACTGTCAGTTACTCTCCCCTCTGATCTCTCATGTACACTTACTTTCCTGTACATAATTTTTAATATTTAATTTTTCATATTGTACATTCTATCTTGTGTTCCGTTTACATATTTAATTCTATTTATAGTATGTTCATCTTGCACCTTGCAGAATATTGTTTCAACAAAAACCATCATCAACATCCAGAAGAGGACGAGGCTGCACTTTTAGACAGCTCTCTGCAGAAGACCCTGTGTCTGTCTACTGCATTTCTTACAGAGTGTGCTACTGCTGAGACGTCAGACAGATCCTCCATCCAGGAGGAGGCTGATGACTCAAGACACACTGGAATGGTGTCAGACCTGTAAAGCCATATAGCTCATGACGGAGAATCCACTGCAGTATAAATCCCACAAGACCCTCAGCCTGCCCACTGGACTGTAAATTAGATATGTTCCAAAATTTAAGATTTTGATACAAGTACATGAAGAATATGATATAAATCATGTACCTCCAATTCATATTTAGTTGTATATATAAATTAGTTCGATTGAATTGAGTTTTATTTATTTACAGCCTTTTACGTTGTTGCATTGTTTCAAAGCAGCTTTACATACAATAAAAATAAGAACGAAAATGATTACAACAAAGAATTTGCAATACATGGTGTTATAGCAAATTTTATTGTATGTATATTAGCTATTTAATGATACAGAGATTGTAATTGGTTTATGAATATAAAGTTGACTGAACTGATGATGAAACATTTCTATACATAAGTACTTTATGTAATATAATATATAGTGAAGTAAGGAGTATATGAAGTAAGATTTTTTGAAACTCAGTGTCATTTCTTCATCAGGCCAGAGTATTGTGTGATTTTGCTTCTGTAAAGAGTGTATTTTCTGATGAGAGACCAGTTATTTCCAAAAAATTGATGATTTTGGAGATACGCGGATTCTGTCCGACAGCGACAATATGTTTGTCTATGTTTAAGTGTCTGATGGCCTCAGGGAAGAAGCTCCTCCAGAGTCTCTCCATTTTAGCCATCAAGGTACGGAAGCGTCTACCTTAGTGTAGCAGTATGAACAGCCGGTGTCCATGGTGTGTGGAGTCCTTGAGGATCTTAATAGCCCTAGCTTTGCATTGCCTGATGTATATGTGATACAAAGAAGGGAGATCCGTTTTGGAGATTCGCTCAGCTGAGCGCACCACTCTCTGAAGGACTTTACGGTCTTTGAAAGATATGTTTCCGTACCATGATGAGATCCATCAATATACTCTCTACAGTCCCAGTGTAGAAAGTTTTCAGGATCCTAGAAAAAACTCTGAATTTCCTCAGTAGTTTCGGATGGTACAGTCTTTGTCTGGGTTTTTTTGATTACCACATGGATGTGATCGGACCATGTTAAGTCCTCAGAGATGTTCACACCGAGGTATTTATAGCTGCTCACTCGCTGCTGCCTCTTCCTAAAATCAACAACCAGTTTTTTGGTTTTATTGACATTCAGAAAGAGACAGTTAGATTGGCACCATGATGTTAATTTCTCCACTTCATCAAGGTAGGGAACCTCATCGTTTTTGGAGATGAGGCCCCTCACCACTGTATCATCATGCAAACTTGATAATAGATGTGGAATCGTGAGAGGACCCACAGTTATATGTATACAGGGAGTAGAGCAGGGGACTGAGAACGCAACCTTGTGGGGCAACAGTATGTATTTGTGCAGTTTGACTGAAGTTCAACCTGTTCTGATATTATGTGAGTAATGCTAACACTATCAGGTTGGTGCTGAGGCAGTATTGGTCTCTTTGCCACATATACATTTTGGATGCTGAAGTAGATGTTTTTCGTTGCGGACGATAAGTCCTCTGATATCCCCAGGATGTCATTCAGAAATGTAGAGGAACTTTTTCCCTCCTGAAAATGTTCTCACATTAGCATATACACCAACAATTTCTGCCATTTAATGATCTACTACTTCATGTTTAATATCAGTTAAATAAAGTGACCAAAAGGATAAGTTACATGCAGGTCTTGTGTTGGTATGTTTTTCTTTGTGTGCTTTGTGTTGTTGGTCTCTTCAGTTTATTAATTTGTCATTTTTGTGCCACTTTGAAAACTAATTTGAGAATGTAGAGAACACAATTTCACTATTTGACTAAACAGGCTTTCTAAAGACTTGCCCTGTCTGTGATTGTTTGGACATTTAGATCCAGATGGCCAGGCCAAGTAGGCCAATTATTTTTTGTTTGTCCACTTACCTTTACCTACCTATCTACCTTACCTTACCTACGTCAATTTTAAAATCAACAGCTTGAGCAGCACGGTATAAAACCTGTGGCTATAATGATTCTGTAGTTCAGCTTTTTTTAAAGATGAGGTTGTGTCCTTCTAGAACAGTCAAAAAAAAACCACCAGCTTTTCAAACAGAATCAATCAGAGTAGTAAAATCTGCAGACAAATTGAAGCACCATGGTTGTGTGGTGTGTTTTGGTTATAAATGTGTGACAACCAATCACACAACCAGACGTATAAAAAGCTGTAGATTATGGGGTCTACACAAGGAGGAAGTGCAACTGCTAGCAGGTTTAGATCTTGGCACGAAAGCAGCCATCAGAGTTTTGGTAAAGTCCACCTTTAGTTCAGAAGGTCTAGATATTTAGTCTTGCATGCCATTACACATAAACAATCACAGGAAATGCATGAGGGGCATTGTGTAAAAATGTGAAGCAAAGTCAAAGCTTAAAAAAAATACTGTTTGCACATAGCCTTGGCTAATGCCTGTGTTGCATAGTGTATTTGTAATTTTGTGGGCGGAGCAATAAAGGGAGGGGTGTGTTTGTGTGTTGATTTCAAATATCAACAGTGTTTTCAGAAATCACTTCAAGCACCATTAAATTAATAGTGTATTAAAAGTGTTAAAATCCAGTAAAATCCAGTTTTTGAACATCTGCTTTCATATTGTAAAAGTTGTTGTAATGTATGTTGGAATTGTATTGGCCACCAATATCTAAAGATTTTGTAGGGGTATAGGGTATTGAAAGCTCTTGTCAAGACCCTAGACCCTAACAAGAAGTTGATACGTCGGGCAGTTCAACCAAACAGCTATTGTTTTGAATGTGCTATGGTATTACAAAAGCAGGCCATATGTACAACATAAAAATGTCTTGCTTACATTGTGGAATGGAAGACAGTATTTTAACCTTAGTGCATAAGGGGCAGTTGTGGTCTACTGGTTGGTGGGCTTGTAATCAGT
>JAZGTK010005767.1:0-21857 GCA_036877625.1 Ambastaia sidthimunki
GGCTGTGAGTCATGTCAAACATTCTTTTGATGTGGGTTTCATCTGAAACATCATCTCAAAGTTAATTCCAGTCTTTGAAGGGGGCGTGTACTTCAAAGAGAAGGAAATGAAACAGGAAGTGCAAGTGAAGACTTTCCCTAACAAGCAAAAATAGAAAGGTAATGAAAACAGAAGGTGTCAGTAACACGTTGACTGTTCCACACTCAATATAGTGCTTAAAATATGGTGTCAGCATTATGGTGTCAGAAAATATGGTAATTTTCGAATTGCTATATATTCAGATTTATGATTCTGCTTTTGTTTGATTTACTATGAATATAGTAACATAATATTTTATAAAATATTTTTATAATTATATCATTATATTCATCAATAATGATCTTTCTTACCACCAGACACCATCAAAGGTTGGGTTGTAGTTTTTTAGCAACACCTTTATAACAACAGGTAGTTTTGAATCAGAAATACTGAGTGAGGCAAACATTGAGTGAGTTAAGTTTTATGATCCGGCTTGTAGGTTTTAGCAACACTTGTTTTGAATCACAAACACTGAGTGAGTTAAACATTGAATAAGATGAGTTTTATGAGTTGGCTAAAATGTTTACATGCATGATCATAGTCTTGTAACGAGAAGCTGATTGGTCTAATTGCAGACTATCACTGCTGGTTAAGGACAGGAAGACAAGCTGACAGTTAGTTTAGCTGGGTCTGGTGGGAGGAGGCTATAAATCTTGATTTGGCAGGTTGTTTTAATGTTTGTTGGCTTCAAACATATTGTACATTAAGAACTAGAAGCATCTGCTGGGTAAAGCCGTGATGGGGACAGAGAGACTTTCAATGCAGTGAGATGTAATAAGATATGACACCAGTACAAAGTGTGAGCCCTTCGTTTAATATCTGCCTGTGGTCTTCTCTTCAATATGGAATGTGAAGTAAATACTAAAAATGCCATTTTACAACATTTCCAGCCACCTGTTTAAAGAATAGTTCATGCAGAAATTAAAATTCTGTTATCATTTACTTGCCCCTAATGTTTTAACCTTATTTCTTCTGTGGAAGACAAAATGTGGATTTCTGAAAACCATTCTGGCTGGACAGTGTAGTTAAGTTAAATTGTCTACAGAAAATAAAAGTCTTCGAGAAATCATGTCAACTTGATGCCTGACACTCCTACACCAGAGTTTCTAAATTCTGCTCCTGGGGTTCTTGTCAGTACAGCACATTTTGGATGTGTCCAACATCCAATATTTAACAAACTGGCTTTGACTTTCCAGGCTTCATGGCCTTAACTGTGTTTGTCAGTTAGACAGCTAAAATGTGCACCGCTCAGAGCCCCTCGGAGCAGAAACGCTGCCCTACAGTCCCCCTTATTCTATTGCATTTTTCACAAATATATCTTCTCATAACTTTGGCTCTTTGTTGTTCTCAAATATGAAATATGTCCTATGTATTTATTTTGGTTTTTAAATCATCTGGATAGGCTATGTTAAAGGGTTAGCTGACTTTAGGGAAGTTTGCATTAAAGTCGCGTAAACAGTCTGCATAAAATCTCCTTTACACAGATGTGAAACAATTGTAAAATATTTCTTTATATTAAATTCCTTGCATAAGAAAATACACCAACTTGGGTTGTCTGGTTACTGTGTTAAATCAAATGCAAATTCACTTAAATTCATAGTGATATAAGCTTCTCATATTTGCCTCCGCCTGTAATAATCTCCAAAGTTAATATGTCCAACTTCTGAAATCTGAGCTCTTGATAAAAGACTGATTTAGCATAATGTTATTTAACTGCACATCTTTCCTTTGAGAGTCTATCATATTATGTGCTAAACCGTGACCTAGTTACCTGAGAAGAAGACCAGGCCTGACTATTTGGGCATAAGGAGATACAATTGAAGAATGTTCATTTAAATAAGTCTCTGAAATGTGCATGCATCTTTACCCCAATATTTACAGCAGTAGGAACTAATAAAGTAACAAACTGTATATTTATAGCATACTTCCAAATACACAAACCTGAATTACTAACTGTAACTTTTCTACAGAATTTCACAGCAAATAAATGAATAGAGTCACGCATTACTTGGTAAATCTGTGCCTTAATATCCAAGTTGCTTTTTTAAAAAGTCACACTTTTCTATCGCAAAGGTGATTCAGAGGATGAACCTGACAATGCATATGTCTTCAACATATATCGCTTCAAACACTGAGCAGTTGAGGTAGCATAAATGGTTCAGTGGGCAGGACTTAAAGAGGGCCAGTTTTCCATCCCTTTTGCTCCAACTCACCGACTTCCTTCAACTTTTTACGACTGTAGCTGCGTCTTTTAAACACAGCAGGGATTTAGATCAAAGTCCATGTTATCGCAGTCACACAGAGGCCATGCTGTCAAAGTGGATGTGTGGCCAGTGGACGGGGCGCAGCTTTGAGTTTCACTTCCTCTGAGGTCAGTCAGACGTGTCACTTTGACTGGAGCTGGCATGGAAGGGGCTGATATTACTGCTGTATGTGAAGCCACTCTGTCTGTCTTGACAAATCCTGCTTGGCACAACCAGAAGAGATATTTAAAAGCTGAAATCCTTTGATTTATCTTGTTTATATGTACAATTTCAGAGGAAGCATTTGATAACGGTTTTCACGTTTGCTCCTTTTCATACATAAATGTTAATTTGTGAGGAATTCAGATAATGACTTAAAGAAAGCTTACAAATGATAAAAGCCATCCAATTATAATTACCATTTTCATTTCAATTCTGTAAATGCCCTTAACTGAATTTAATTCGAGATGAAAAACAACTTGCCTTAATTCAACACTTTGCTTTCAAATCTTCGCTTTCAATGTTTTAATTAAATTCTCTTAACCTAGCACATCTATGCTTCAAGTCCTCCTGGCAAGTTGCTGTTTACAAGTTCGTAAGTCATGATTACAATGTGATGTGTGTTTAAAAGCCAGGGCTTTTGTCCTCAGTCAGGGAACTTCTGAACACCTTCACTTACAGTGAAACTGTTTACCTTTGATAAAAACTAGAACATCAATGAAGCATGTCGGAAATAGCTATTCATTTAGCCAATTATATAAACTGACAGGCTTTCATGACACAATTACTGTTATTCTACTGTTATTTCCTGTTATTCTCTGTGTTAGCACAAGTGATAAAACACATAGATAAGGCATCAATTAGCAATGTCCTCACTGAAACACTTATTAATTTGTGTGTTTCCTGGGACATGGGTTTGTTGACCTTACTGTACTAGCATCAAGCTCTACTTGTTGAGCTACAGAAACAAAGATGCTTTAGATTTTTGACTAACACGAGTTTGTCACATACCTGACCTGTATAACAAAACATCTAACACTTCTCTTGCTAGTAATTGGAAACACATTGTGAGTGAAAGTATACTGGTCAGATACTGTATGTGACGTTGCAAACTTGTGTTACTTGTGAATCTGCAGCATTGTTGAGTTAATTGCCTGCAAGAAGTCTAGACATCAATAACAAGCTGCCAAAGGAAATACTGTAATTATTTATTTAATTAAAAAAAAAAAATCCTGTAATCAGTTTACCACAAAAGTGATAAAACTGTGCTCGTTCCATTCTTCCGAGGTAATTTATGTGCAAATAGCGACAGTTTGAATATAAACATGAATTTAATTCAAAATTTCAGTAGCCATAAATGATTAAAGTTAAAAAGGGTTACGCAGCGGCTTTTTAAAATCAGCCTTGAAATTAAACGCGGCATTATATTTCCGTCTGGAACATTTTAAAGGATCCAGCTAGGGTAACGTTCAGAAAACATTTAGGAAGTTGCGCTTTGAAGGACTTTGGAGGGCTATCAAGGGAGCTGAAGCAATGCAAACAAAACAAGGTGTGCGATTATATACTTTGAGAACAAAAAGAATGCATCGACAGCTTTAACAAAAACAACAGCAGCCACATTCTTGTTCTAGCTTTACCTCTGGTGAGCTTTATTTGATCTGAGTGAAGCAGAAAAGGCTCTCGGCTGTTCTGATGAATATAGGGATGTTGAAGAATCAGTCTGTGTGACACGTTGCGCGTTTCTTTTCAACAGCACTCGAGGGGTTCACTGCCACGACAGCGCGATGTTGCTATCGAGAGTAAATAAAGATTCTTTTTACTTGCTTGGAAATTCACTGAGCCAAACATCCACTCTAATTTAAAATAGCAAGGACCTTTTTTCCGGAACCACTAAACTGAATCCCACTCAAGTTCAGCCGAATGCTCAGTGTAAACATTTGCTACAGATCACACACACTGTCCATTGGGTTTAGAAGAACACACACATGTTTTTTTTAAGAAGTGTTGCCGAGGTGTAATTGGAATTTCTGTATCATATCTCTGCAAACTAAAACTGAGCAAGCAGAAATGATCCACTACCAAAATACCTTTTTGATATTGTTATGTTAGCCACCAAAACTGCCCAGGGTTGTTGTTACATGTTCCCAAATAATCCTGATATCTGTTGTATCAGCAATGCATAACACTCTTCTAAAAATCTAAAAATACAATCAGTATCTTCTTACATAACCAGTGATGCACAAAAGCTTTGCAAAGTTACAGTAGCGGGCTCTTTTGTTACCCAAATGATTACTTTTGTGTATAGGTTTATAGGTCTCCTGTGGAGTATCTTGTTGCGGTGCAGTACAATTCATCAACATAGACACGAATTACGTGGGTCCTAAAAATATCCCCATATCTGTTTTCTGTGAACATCAATGCATTTCTGTAAAAACCGGCAAATTACAGCATGTAAAAACTGGCAATATATACATAAACATAATTGCTGTTACTGTGTCTGCAGTACACTGTGTGTGTTGTAAGTGTTGATCCCTGCTGCTCTTCTTAGAAACCCTCTGTGACCCGCTATGACCTTCTGTGACCCACTGTGACTCGAGTATTGGCCACTATCTCACTCTTGCTGTGAGGTGAGACAGTGGCACTGTCTCTGAAACTGTATTCTGATACTGTAAGTCTTGCTGTATGAAATCGGAGAGAGAGTAAGAGTAATCCACACTTTAAATAACAAAGATCAAATATTTTGGTTTTTAATTAATTAATGCTCAATTGAACTTACGCAATACAGACAATAGAGGCTTTTAGACAAAGTTAATACAGACAAAGTTTAGCATATTAAAATAATTAAAATATGAATTAATATTTTTAAATATTTCCTTTATATAACAAAACATTTACAAACATAGCACAGCCTCCCACACATTATAACTTAAAAAAGGTTAAATATGTTTATGGTACTGTTTACAATATGCTTTTTTATTACGGCATAATGCACCCACCCCCCCTCCCCCGGAGTATCCTGAGAAGTACAGTATAGTACACATACTTTATTGTGGTTTCATTTCTGTAAAAAACATTTTTTGCTTGCTTTTACAAACTGGGTATTAAATGTGTATGTAAATAAATGTGTATGTTTTTATTTGCATATGAAACAATTATTCTTAAGATTCTCAAGATAGGATCTTGTCCAAAATTAGGTGTTTTATAAAGCGGCATAATTTTGCTTCCTACTGTTTTAGACTGCTTTTGCACCTGGGACCTAGAAAACTTAAACATGCTTTCTAGGTAGCCAGCAAACCCATAAGTGGAACAGAGCAATAAGAACACAAAATGTAATATATTATTGTGTTCCCAGGCTGAGACCTGCAGTCTGGCCCCTCCCACTGACTTTTTAATAATAAGGCCTCCAGCTTTTAGCTGTCCGTTGTTCATTTATCCTGTTTTAGAATCTAAAGTGTCATTTTTCTTTTTTAAGTGATTTTATTACCACTTTGAGGCGAAGACATTATGATAGATTTGGGGCTGAACTGTGAAAGAGGGTGTTGTCATGGTGACAGGCATCAAAATATAGGGTAAATATAGAGAGCAGCCTTACCATTCTATTGGTGACAGCTCTAAGTAATACCTTTGTTTGTTTACATGATGGTTCTCTTTCCAAATGTATTTATCTGCTTATTTTAAACTTTTGTTTGTCATCATTTCTTGCTCGTGTCAGTTTGAACATAAAGCGTTTTAAGTTGCTTTTAAGACGTATGAGGAATGTCACATAGGTTGATAGTAATGTGTGTCATCTGTTGGAAAACCATTCAGCGATGAAAAAATTCATCATTCAACTGAATGCTAATATAAGAGGCAGGACAAACACATTATGGTTTTCCTAGAAGATTAAAGTAGTGTCTCCTCAGAAAGTGGGACACTGACTCTCCAGGAGAACATTATTGATCTCCAGAGCTAAGCTCCTGAGGTACGTCTGTTCAGCCATAGAGACTCATCACAGGCTCCTACATGCTGGGCCTTCAGTCGCCTTGATGCCTGGTGCACAGGAATAGAGGAGCAATAAAAAGCCTATGTTTTGTATTCAGCATCAGCAGCGTTTGTCTGAAAGAGCAGGCAGTGAGGAGATGAGCTGGAATGGGATTGGATTATTTCAGAAGCATTTTTATGGCACAGAAATTGAATTTGCCTTGCCCAAGAGCTCGTGAGACATGAGACGAAGGCAGTCATCAGCTGAATATATTTCCAATGTTATGCATTTAGAATAGAGACAGCTAATGGGATGCTAGTTGCTCCCACGCTGCCGAAGGAAGAACAGAGAAATGCACGTAGCCAATTATCTCATTAAATTAGCCTGCTTATTAAAGCAGCATACAGGCAAAACCATGCGCTGCCTGCACTAAACCTGATCACCTGTGTGGTTTCAGAGTTTATTTAGATCTGGGACTCTTTCCAAAAGCTCCATGTTTGTTCCTGCAAATAAGCAAGGCAGGACATCTTGTTCCAGACGGACCTTTTCCTGTATAACAAGCTCTGAATCCAATCAGTTGAACTGACAAAATCTTGCTCTGCTACATGAAATGGGCATGAACGTGTTGGAGCTTATGGCAGTAGAAATGATGGCACATTTGAATCACGTTAAAATATAAACAAGACAAGGAAAATGTGGAGGTCAAATCCACTTATAACATAGTGGACACAAAAGGTATTTGGACACTCAGGCCACAATTGAAATTGCATGAATGTCATTTCCTTAGAAACTGACAAAAAAAATTATCACATCAGTTTGTATCACAGAGTTTTAAGGTACAATTGTATAACTTTTTATCTGCTTGATAATGAACAAGAATCAGTTAAGTACATAACAGACCAGTGTTCAAAACTGTGTCCTTACTTACCCAGATTTGCAATTTTAAGTGTATAATATTGGTTTATAATTTGAGGTGTCAGGTCTGATTTATTTGGAAATGTCAGTTTGACTGTCCAGTCATAAAAAGAAATAAGATCAGCAACTAAATCACACGTGTGGGTGCTGGAAAGTTCTTTCTGTCTCTAAAGTTGTCTGGATTGAATGCTTCTGGATGCCTGGTATATGCTTAATAGTTTTTAAAGGACCTTCAAAGTGTTTTATCGTTTTTGACTTGGTTTAAATTTCTTTACATTGTCATTTGATATGATAACAAGATGTCTTTAAAATCTCTTTTATAGTGCTGTCTTTAAGGGTACACTCAGATATTTTTTTTGGGTTTTCAGTTACTGATGCCATTGTAGAAACGGGCTATTCAAGGTCAGCCATGATTCATTTGATCCACGAGGGGTTACTGAAACAAAGACAACCTGCTGTGTGTAAAATAAAACAGCTTTCATAAGGCTATTGAAATGACTTGTGTCCCATGTCAGTGAATGTGATTAGAAACATATTTTTCAAGTATAAAACATATAAATGAAGACATAAAATACTGAGTGTACCTGTAAATATTTGACATTTTGAACCTTGTTAATTGTTACAAATATACAATTAGTTTAATCACACTTTCTGCTGCTGGAGCTTCATTTAGACACAACTAAAAGTAATACTTAAATTCAAACTATAGGATAGATTTATAGATATATATAAATATTTATTTGTCAAGTGTATGAAAGCCAGACACATATAAACACACATTAAAGCTCTTTCTCTCAGTTCAATTTCAATTTACTGGCATGACAAAAATAACAAATTTAAATAAAAGAATAAAGAAGTAATATAAGTAACACAATTGAGCTAAATGTAATGAAAAGACAGGGCAGATCTCTTTCTATCTCACTCCGTTTGCTTTGGAAGAACAGAAATCCATAGACTGGCTAGTTAGATGTAACATTGCACAAACATTGCACTAATTTATTCCGCAGCAAAAATGTTAAATTAAATCATTGGCAAATTTTACCCTAAAGGATCCACATAAACTGGAGGATTTGATGTTTTGGCTCCATAGAGATCTAAAAAGAATTATTTCACCAACATAACTGTGATAATATGTCAATGAAGACTTTTGATTATAACCAGTCTAGGAAGTCCTTTTCTCCAAATCCACAGTTTTGTTTTCAGTTAAGGCTAAACAGGGCATTAGTAAATGTTCTGTGGTTTGCAGGTTGAGCAGACGTCTGATTCTTTAGATGAAGTGTGACAGAACCTGGACTGAGGAATAAGATTTGATCTAAGGGTTTATGAGACTCGTGGGGTTCGAATCCACTCTGCCAATTCCAGAAAAAGATCTCCCACACAGATCAGCTGTCACAGATGTGGTTTTGTCCACTGGGCATCATGGGTAATTGTGAGTGAAATAGACAACATTGGCTTTATGATAGAGTCGCCTTTGACTGTAGTGTGTGAGGTAGAGTGAGGGTATGAAATGCCAAAGGGAACGTCTAAGAACGTCTATTTCAAAAATGAGACTTTCAGAAATTATAAATGAAAAATATTCCAAAGAATAACATGATGAAACTTGAGATTAGATTTCCAATTGAAACAATATCCTAAGTAATCATTTTGTGTTGATTTTTGTTGAAAGAAAATTAAGACACCCCCCCAAAAAAAATGTAAGTAATAAAGGCAGGCACACATTTAATTTAATAGAACCACAACTCTGTGGTAAGAACTGGTGGTAATTTGTGATTTGGGAACATTGTTTTCTGCTTACTGAATAATAACTTTGGTTATTATTAATGGATTAAATTACATGCCAATTCATCTGTAATGGAACACTGCCTTATTTTGTCAGAAAAACAATGTTATGTCAGGAATGATTTTGATGGTTGCCATTCAAAAATCTTTTGCATTTAAGCTGATCTCCTGGTGCAGGTACTTTGGATGCTGGTCCACAGAATAGGATGCTTATTAAATAGCAGAATAGGATGTACCCACCAGGCTAACTAACACTCCTTGCGAACAAGACATTGGTTAACCTAATCTACCAAAAACAAGGCTAGTTGGCCAGACATGAATCCCCTGATTTTTAGAAGTATGGACAGGCTTGGTCCAAGCAAATACATAAGCACATAATTGTCACCCTCTGACTTTAATAATTACACTCAATCATTATTGTCCCTCTTTCATTATTGCATGGCTAAAAATTTGGTTTTTCCCCAACTCCTAATGGATTAATTCTAAAATCTGTCTGTCCACATGGTAATGGTCTCACCTTTCCTTTCAAAGTCAAGAACCACTCAACTGGAACATCAGCTGGCTGTATAAAGTCAGTTCATGTCTGACCTGTATATTGTCAAAAATGGCTGCTTTTTCCAAACAGAGCCAGGCTGCAATTTGTTCAAAGTGGCAGGGGATATGGACGACTGTTAAAGCAGTTATCTGCACACAACACATTTCCCAAACACATTCGTCCCTTAGGTTTAATTGAACCTCAAAAACAAACACTTACTATTACAGACAGACTTTGTCATGGAACATCCACAAAACTCTGAGATGTGATGAAAATAGAATAAGAACAAGGCAAGAATAAAATGTCACCCATAGTCAAATTATATACACGACACATTTGAGATTGTTGTCCTTAAGGTTTAAAGAAGAAGAGATAAATTAACTATGATTGACATTTGGTGTTACACACACACACACACACACACACACTAGCATATTTATCTATTTTTGTATGATGTTTTAAGATGTCACATGAGTTGCTATAACTGTTCCCTAAAGAGAACACTTCCTGTCTGCCTGTCACACCACACTGCTGTTCAACCACCTGTACTTCGTTTCAAACACATTCAAAAAAGGAGGAAAAAAACTGTTTAAAACAATCTCATTTTCAGTCACGTTTGATGGACCTGTGGTCAACCACAATATTTTTTTAATAGAGGTTTTTCAGTGTTTCAGAAGATTAAAGTAGAACTAATGCAAAACAGTCATGTTTAAAATGTAGAAGCAGAGTCAATGCCCCTGGATAAACCTGGGTTAAGCACCTTGCTCAAAGGCACAATAGTGATAAATGATGAATTACCTTTTTGGTAAGTATCCCATCATTTCTGTATGTATTTTTTCAATGTTACTGTATTGTCCAGTTTATTACACAGACAGCTGCCATTAGTAGGCTGATTTCCTTGAAATCTCCTGTAACTCTCCTAAACACTGTGGATCTGTGGTTTTCACAATACATTTAGGGGCCTACTGGTTAGAGAGTCGGCTGACAGGAAACAGCTTGGGTGCCCTAGAGCAAGGCAACTTCCTCTCAATTGGTCCCTGGGTGCTGCAGTGCTGCCCACTGCTCCAGGTGTGTTCACAATTTGCAGTGTGTTTACAATTCACTACTCCAATATGTGTGCACACTAATCTGAATGGAATAAATGCAGAGGACAAATTCCAAGTACGGGTCACTATACTTGGCCTGCACTTCACTTCACATTGCGCTGTCATCATTTACTCATGATGTCCCAAACACACATCATACTGTTTCTTTGTGGAACACAAAATGAAAAGTTTACCAGAATGTTCACATTCACATTACTGAGTTACAAAAGTTTGTCTTTGAGTTCCAACCATAATTGGTATTTTTGGGGAAAATATTTCCTTAACCATTAAACCACAACACCATTCTCACTCCATTGCTTCTCTCTTTCCATTCCAGAATCGCGGCTGCACCATCACACTCCAAACGGGAGAGACGGGAGAGACGGTAGAGACGGTAGAGATGGTAGATCAATTTCTCTGTGCCTGAGGCAGCTGTGGTATGAACAAGCACTTTTGAGATACAGCACCAGTTATGGGAATATTCCTGTTCCAGAATCTAGTACAACAAACAAGCAAAGCAGAATAAGCACTTCTCATTATGTTCCCAGTGAGCTTTAACAAATGTTTGTGAATCATCAGAACACATATGTAAATGATCTCCAGATCCTGGAATATTGGGAATGCCAAGCAATGGCTCGTTCATTCTAAACAAAATTCACGCTTTTTCCTTTATAACCTTTAGTACAAACAGTGGCTATCTTTGGCAGGTGGCTGTTTTAGCCAGTTCTGGAAAAGACAGGTACAGAAAACAGTTTGAAACAGTCATTACTTTATTAAATTCTGACAAATCAGTTATAATGTGTATAACAGAATCTTGACTCATACAAGAGTGTTAAACCGAATACTGGTTCATAGAAACATCAGCTTGACCCTGTAATTAACCTTTCCATGTGCACTCTGTTAGTATAATCATGCGTCCAGCTGTGAGGACCATTTAATGCTCCGATTTCTCTGAAAAAATAGCCCAAAGTCTTATAATGCCAGTGCAGTATCTGTTCAGAATGGCCATAAGAAAGATCATCAGATGTGACCATTGCCTCATTAAATTCGTCCTTTATTTGTATACATAATGTTCCAATTAAAAGCATATTTGTTTTTTGTCTTTTTTCTCATACCTGAAATGCACCACCTTCCATGATGTTAATGAAGGTGAGTTATCATTTAGAAAGCAATTCTGTGCTAAAAGAGCTTTTTCTGTTGCTCATGGAACGAAGGTGGTGATTGTGGAAACTGTTTTTTTAGTAATGCTTTAAATATACTGACATGTTTTCCATATGCTCACTAAATGTAAAGTAAGACTGGCCGCAGGCATTAGATGCCGTGTCTGATTGAGGTTAAGGTTTTAACCAATCAGAAATAGTTGAAAATTCAGTTTCTGAATCCAGATTTTTCCCTCTACAGCAGACCCCAAAATCACAACAAAACAGCCCCAGTTAAATAGTCTCTGTCACCACGGGACTAGCAAAGCCATATTTTGTTCCACAGACAGCCCTGAGTATTTAGCCTCTCTCTTCAACCAATCCAGGGCAATGAATGAATAGGGAAATGCTCCTTAATTACAGCCATAGATCCATTTTAAAAAGGACACAAAACAGAACAGAGGGAGAGCCTGGGGTGTAAGACCAAACAGCTTTGAAAATTAGGACTTTTGTTGGAGAAAATTAGGAAGTCATCTCTTAGGGGTTACTATGGGTTCTGACCCAGTTGTTGAGGTTTTTTTCCTTGTAGCAGAGATCCAAAGACTTTCTGTATCCTAGTTATATATTGATTTGAGCTGGCCAACATTATCATAAATGATAAATAATTTACAATAACCCAATGACGGACAAGTTGGTTGACACAGGACACAGATAGTGTGGAAGGATTTAGGAAACTTGTGAAATATATGAAAGAAACCATGAATTCAATACACTGTCTCTTTGGATAAATGTGTCTGTCAAATTAATAAATGTAAATGTACATATGTGTGGGGGATTTCCTAATCAATGCAGGTGGTGTTTATTTACCAGGGGTACACTCTTAAAACTAAAGGTTCTTAAAAGGTTCTTCACAGCAATGTCATAGAAGAACCATTTTCTTTTTTTAAGAGCTTGGAGAATTGTAAATAGGATTAGCAACTGTTTATTTACAGGTTGCACATTTTTGGAGTATTGCATACCTCACCAGGATCTCTTTGAAACTTGATTGCGGCAAGAAACACATTTAGTATGTTCCTTATTATCATTTGTGGCCCACAAAAAAGTTAAATGGACCCCAAATGTTTGTTTAGAACAGAAAAGATCAATATAAAGAGGAACCTTTGACCCTCAAAAAGTATATGATGCACTTTTACATATAATCTGTTGACATAAGATTGGTAAGTTATTAATTATCAACCTGACAGTTAAAAGTTAAGTAGGCTTTATTTTTCGTTCTATTATATGACGCTAAAGTCTATTGAGAACCTTCCATGTAGATTTCAAAATAAAAAAAATGTTACTTCTGTCAATATTAATACATTAACACAGATAAGACACAACATGGCCATTTTGTAATTATCTCATTAGATCATATAAGTAAGAGTCGTGCGTCTTTGCGCGCCCTGACGCACTGAAGTGGGCTGCCCGCTCAGCAGATCCGCTCAGAATAGAAAACGCACCGGGTCCGGACAGGCAGGACGCGCACTTTAAAGCTGCAAAGACACAATCCTATTTATTAATCTATAAGGATTTTCGACGCACAAGGTTTTCAAAAACGCACGAGAATAGAGAAGATTTTTAATGTGATGAGTGATGAATTTGACGTTTTAGGAGGGGCGTTACACCACTACGAGGATACTGGTGGATCATCATCTTGACAGCGGACAGATCTGAACGTGATTCCCACGGAGCTCCTGCCAGAAGAATCCACTGGTGTGATCGTGCACATGGGGAGTGCGATTCACGGTGTGTGAACTCACGCACGGAGATCCGTGTATTCGCACTTTGGACACGTTTTCACTGGCTATTCTCTGAAACGTACATCTGCAATTACTTTCATTTTTAATGTACCTATTGTTTTTTTTCTTTATTTCAAGCACAGAGGACTCATACATTATGTTAAACTAACGGGATTTTTGAAACACCTCACAGGTGAGTTTGCACGCGATTTTTTTTGTGTTTTTGTTGTTTTTAACAACAGTAGGAATAACTTTTTCTATTTAAAGTGGATAGAAAAGCACTCTTGATAATTCTTAACATCCACCTGTTTAATTGCATGCCGCGCATGGGCTGCAGAATTTGGGAGTGGAGCTTGCATGCTTCAGTGGGGATCATTTTATCTATATGACCTTAATATAATGAGATTTATGTGTTTAGCGCATTTTATGCAACGTTGTTTAAAAATATTG
This sequence comes from Ambastaia sidthimunki, assembly GCA_036877625.1. Taxonomy (NCBI): domain Eukaryota; kingdom Metazoa; phylum Chordata; class Actinopteri; order Cypriniformes; family Botiidae; genus Ambastaia; species Ambastaia sidthimunki. Next base: position 13,964 of record JAZGTK010005767.1, read on the forward strand.
TACTGTAGCAGTTTCTGAAGTTTTGCGGTTATGTTTTCGTTCATGCAACTATTCAAGTTTATTTATATGCAACTATATAAATTACGTGCTTAGAAATATCTTCTTAAATATGTAACTTTCAGGGTCTTTCCGGCAGTTAATCTGGCCACATTCTTGTGTTTTTTCATTTGTTTTTGCATTTAAAGTGAGTCTTATGTGCGGATAAATGTGAAATATTTATCCGTTTTTTTGTGTGTCCAGTGTCCACTCGGGCAGCTTTCACAATCTCAGTCCATCCTTCGTTCGATTAATATAGGATGCGGCAGAAATGATCCCGGTACAGCGCGTCAAAGCTCAGCCTCAGCTGTGGCACATGAGCGCGGAAGCTCCTCCGTGGCTCTGGATGATCCCGACCACCTCCGGACTGTGTAGGGTTGCTGCTACCCCTCCGGTGCTCATTTCCTCTCGCCCTCCTCCGGTGATTCAGGCGGTCTCGGGATGGCAGATGTCTTGCGATCCGTTTGTGCCCGTGATACGCGCAGCAGCAGAACCGGCGAGCATCAGTCAGTTCACCTTGCCAAGTGTCCAGGTAACGGGGCATAATTTGAAGTTTATCAGCTGAAGGAGAAACAAAGCTTTGCTCGTACTTTAGTCAAATAGCATAATAGCGTACTGCAAATTGGATATATATGGCAGCGATGCTATGTGTCTTCGACCGGCTACTTTTCGGAGACAATCATTAGTTTTCAAATATACCATTACATAATCGATAGCAAACTTTTACTACAGCTGTATATGTCATTGGTAATGTTTGCAGAGCTGCATTAATGTTTTGTTCAAAACTCATCTATCTCATGATTTATGTATTGTTTTTATGCAAAAAACAACTTTAGGCAGAATGTTACTATTTACTGTCATTGTATGAAACAAACTTTCTTTTGTGCTTCAAAGAAGAAAGTAATATAAGGTTGGGTTGACATTAGGGTGAGTAAATGACAGAAATTTTGTCCTATGTTGGGCCCCTGTTACCCTGTTGAAGTTTACTATTGCTAGTCAAAGGCATATTCCATTCTAAAAAAAAGGTTTAATAAATAAATAAAGCTGGACAAAAAAATTGTATATGAGTCATCAATGTTTTGATCCATTTTCCAGCAGAGAAAGATTTTGGGTGTATATGCACCTCTTCCTACTTGTCATCAAAATTCCTGCTTACCTTAGCACAATATGACCTTAAAGTAGACTAAATGTCATAGTTAAAGGTCTTGAAAACTTTGTTACATGTTTCTCCCCATGGCCAAAGGATTTTAGTCATGCTTTCTGAGATGCTGGACCCTAATCCAACAGTGAAAGTAAAATTATGTCCAACTGCCCTCTTCCCCCTCAGTTTCCTTGTATTACAACTAGAGGCGCTGTACTGAGGACGACTCTCAAACATGCTACTGCATCCCCCTCACACGCTTAAACTCAGCATGGCATTTAATCTGTGTGGTGAGCAGAAGAAAGCTCACATCGACGACACTGTGGACCTTGTGCTTTTCACATGATTGCAGTGATGTTTAAAGGAAACAGCAAGCATGAACTTAGTGATACTGTGCCAGTAAGAGGGAGGCAAAAGGGAGAAAGGAGTGTATTATTGAAACAGAAACTTTAAGTTGCAGACAGCCTTCAGAAGCCTTTGATTGACTGCCACTGCAGAGAGGCATTGATGCAGAGCCGAGCGTGTTAGAATGGGATATTACACTGAACACAAAGGAAACTAAAACAGCTTTGTATGCAAAGAACTTCTCTAGATTGAATGTCAACAAGAAGCTGTTCTTACCATATGTATGTATGTTTCAATGACCTTTAGGGTCTTGACCGTTAGAAGAAATTTCTGTCAGTAATTGTTAGCCTGCAAACAGTTCTGATTCATCTTGTGTATGTGTGTGTGGGAAACCCATTTTGCTGCTGTAATGTGACATACGGTGAAACAAAATATTTAATGAGAAAAAAATGTAAAATGTATTTAATCTATTCTAAATTAAGGTCTCTGTGGCAGATGTTTGGAGGGGAAGGTTAAAAAATCATTTACAAGAATGTGAATCATAGAATTAAATGAGGTCAATTGGATTTAAATGATAGTTGTGTGAGAACAGCTGATATCAAGGTTGTGGGACAGCTCATCCAAAACAACAACTGCTACATATTCCTAAAATATAGTGCCAGTTGAAGCTAATAAGGGCTTTAGCTTCATGTCTTTAGTAAACCATCTTGTATATGTACACCTATAGGTGTTTCAAATATCCCAGAAACCAACGCTGATCAGAAGAACCTATATGATGTAACATCAAGAGCTTTAATCTAACATTAACCATACTGCAAACTCGAAGGCTCCAGACAGCAAAAATTATTTTTAATAACAAGAGTTTTTTTATATTCTGCTAAGAGCTGTAAAGGAGCCTATACGTAGGTTTAAAAAGTAAACATCTGGGTATGACTCAGATATAAATCTTTGCCAACTGGGAATTAACTAGAAGAGTTTAGTATCCGTGTTTATCCTTTGGCATCGCTTTCATGCCATCTTTGAATAATCAATATGATGTTTCAGTTCATTTTACTGTCTTTACCAGCCGATGAGTGTAGAGTAACAAACAGAAGTCCATTTTCAAATCTTCCTGCAACTGGCAACTTGCTAACAAGAGGTGTAGAGGTTTCTATTGATTGTAAACAAACAGCTCACTGCTATGGCCCTGATTCTGGTCGTCATGCAGTAATTAAACCTTCACTGAGAAGTTAACATTGTGAGAAAAGCATTGACTTGGACACATGCAAGTTCTGTTGCAATTATTATAATTAGTGTAAAACCAAATGTAGAGTAGGATAGAATTGCATTGAACACCAAATGTTCATTTGTATATAGTTATTCCAAATTAATTTCCCAGAATTTCATAACTTTTGCAAAAATTCCTTAATGTCTCTGGGAAAGACATGCAAAGAAATGTTCACTTATCCAAAATGATTTTTTGACATCTTTTTCTCCCCAAAGGACATTTGACATTTCTTTTTTGTCTCCTTAGAAGCTACAATGGTCCAATCAGATCTCAGTGGTGTAATTTGTACCTCTTCTGTTTGTCTTTTCCAGTGGGATTTGCCATCCAGACCTCATATGCTGGGTTTCCAGCCCACTGGAATGGACCTGCTCCCAGTGTTCCCTCAAGTGTACCGGACAGTCCTGCCTCCACACTACGGCAAGAGCTGGGTGGAAAAACGTGTGCCTGACTACAAGGTAAAGCTTTAGTTTATTAAAGTACACGCTTAAAGTATACACCAAGTAAACATTGTTCTTCTCAAAAGGAAGCATTTATAGTCCATATATTCTATTCAAAGAAGCTACATATAAAGGCAATATTTAATTAAGGAAAGGCAGGGCAAGTTTTCACACAGAGAAGTATATCCCAGTAACAATAAGCGTTTAAGTCCAAATAAATGAAATCTGTTTTCTTCAGCTGTGGTTGTTGTTTAAACAGCTAAACTAAGTCTTTAAAGTTGTCATTTTATACAATTAAAAAAAAAAAATTTTGTTGACCAAAACAACAGTTTTATTTTATGTTACTCTTTACATTTGTGCATTTTATGTACTATTATTATTAGTATTATGTATTATTATTGTCACAAAAGTGTGGTCATATTTCCTTGGCAGTAATGTTGGAAATGAACTGTTTGAAAACGCTTTGCTGGTACTTATTACCTCATATGCCTTACAAATGCAGTTCCAGTGTATATTAAATGTGATATGCAGTACAATAAACCTATATGATTGTGGGAATTTAATAACCTCTTTGTGTTCGTGGGAGTTTTTCAACATTTTGCTCTTCTCTGACTGCACAGGAATTTCTCGCTTTTCTCATTTGCAGTTTTATCTAAACAACACTTTAGCCCTGGAGACCAGCTGGATGAGTCCGGAGGAAATGGGAATTTTCCAGCGTCAAGAAAAGCAGCGGCTACGGACAAATCAAACAGCGTTGAGCATATGTAGGCCAGCTGCTGCCTCCAGGAATATCCACACACTGCTTCTGACACCCCGGCGCATTTCAGGTAGGTGGGACAATTTATAATCCCAGCAGCCATTTCCCAACCCTTATGATTTCTGCCCTGCTGATTGGTGACCATCTGTCAGAGGAATGTTATACTATTTTCTACTAAGATTCTGTATCCTGTTTTGTTTTGTTATTTATAATATTAATCTTGTTATTTGAGTCAATGTAACTCTTTAGGAAGATTGTCAGCAGACATTTTGTGTCTTCCTTAAAAATTAAATGTTGTTAATCTTTTTCTATGTCTGTGCTTAGGACTGAGAGGCAGTTTGATTTGTGCTTGTGAAATGAAGATGAAATTACTTTAAATTTCATATCATTTTCAATTGTAATCTGTTTTAATCAGTTGAAGTGAGCAGTGTAGACAGCCTAAGCGTGTGTAATGAAGAGCTGTAATGAGGATGCTGTACAAACTAATTATGCCATTTGATTCTGGCAACCTGACAATCTGACAATGCTACACACTGTACTGGCCTTTTAAGGACCATTTCTGTTGTGCGGTATCTGTTCGAGTGCTCAGACTTGCAAATTTTAAATGATTAATTATAACTTGATAATTTCCCATTGAATAAATAATCAAGTTGAGAGCAAACAGCATGGATAAAGTTAGTCATTGCTTAATGAGGGACTTTTAGTTTTTACTTTACACATTTATTAATTTTTAGACTGGATACTGGATAAATAGTAACTGTGTTGTCATGCCCTACATTGTGAACCTTTGCTTATTAAAAACAAGAGAGTGCAGATATTGGAGGACAGATAATTCTTCATATTTTCAGGTTTAGTTTGTTAAGTTAATTTGTTAAATTCAATCAGATGAAATATATTATGCAGATGGCACAAAAATGTATAAAACTCTTTTGACCAGAGTGTTACAAACAGATCATTGCATGTCTATGAAAAACAGATGTTGCTAATCCTTTATTAAAGTACTTCAAGGTTATTTGGGAACTCTTGTTTATTCTAGACTACAGCTGTGTCTGTATAATCTGTTCTGAGCACATTCTAACTCTGGCCGCAAGTATTTCATAGAATAACATTGTAAGATAGTCAGTCGCTCAAATTTGTTAGCATTTTTTCCTGCAGTTGTTTCAGGGTAAATCAGACTGTCTGTCTAAAGGCAACATCTCATTATTCTCTCTCGTTTTCTTCATGTGTCTTGCCATTTGCACTGTAATTAAATGATCAGCCATTTCTCTAAGAGATTACAAGGCTTTTCTGGCTGATACTTGAGTTTTTAAGTAGAAGTTTATGGACACTGGCGGGTAGTTAGCAACCCGCTGGTACTGTAGATGCCTTAACTATACCATCTAGTATTATAGACCCCCTTGGTTGGACAGGGTTGTATATTGTGAATTAGAGTAGGAGTGCTGGCATTTAATGAGTCAGGTGGATGATTTGTCTGATTCATTCGAAGTGTTATTTGTTATTTAGTTGTTGATGATGTGGACAACCTTTAGTTTAGTGAAGCATTAGCATTTGTTTCAAAACCTGTCTTGCTGTTCACTGCCTACATGAAATAAAACTGAATTGGAACACAGAAGTCAGTCTATACGTGCCACACAAATAGCACTTTTTTGGTGACGTACATTGCCGACTGGGCTCATTCTTGATTCCAACAGAGTTTGGCATTAACATGCTAACAAGTTAACAAAGCTATACTCTAGTAAGCATAAATACATAGCTCACACAACTAATGGGATATACTGATTTTAATTTGTTTATTGGTACATTTGATGAAATAAGAATAAAAATAATTAACTGTTCAAATATAATCGACAGATCATTATGCTTGTTGCAATGCATTCTGGGATGGCCTTGTTGTGAAGGACACACACAGTGCTGCCTTGGAAATTGGAATGAATCTTAGAAGTGTTGGACAGCCTTTGATCAGTAGGCAGCTCACTAGGTTTTGGAACAGGGTTATTGAGTGTGCGCATGTGTGTGTTCAGTCCTCCCAACTATGTCCAATATCCCTTACAGGCAGTTTTTTCTTATAGTGAGTAGTGTGTAAGTGTATGTGTGTGGTGGAGAAGTGAGTTGTGGGTGCTATACATTTCTTTAAAATACAGGACATACTGGTGGGTTTTGACTAGTAATTGACCGAAAAAGGTTTTAAAAATGTTCTCTTTCCTGAGCTCATGACAGTTGTTACAGATATCTCCAAAGTTCATACTCACTCCCAAGGTAAAGCAGTAACCCAGTTTAAAAATCTTCAACCTGAAATGTGTATGTGTGCTATTGCTATATAATGGACATATAAGCTGTGATGAAGCACTGTTGTGCTGTGAAACTCATTCACTCACTTCAGCCATGATCAAGCTGATGAATCATACCTAAACTCAGCAGAAGAATCAGATTCACACTCAAGATAGCATTAGAATTGACATCAAATTCAAATTAGAGTCACACTGAATTGGAATCTGCTGGGTATGTGCCCATATTCAGCTGTATAAATCCTTGATTACAAAACAAAACATAATCACAGGACATGTTTTTTTGTTCATTGGATATTTTAAACCCCCCCATAGCTGTATAAATTAGACCTGTATATTACATCTACAGCTTCTTTTGCACTTTGTGAGATTCAAATGACATTTTATCATGTTTATCATGAAAATAACTTATGAGAGTGTGTGGAAGTCTCTTGCCATCTGTCAAATGTTGTCTACAGTTGCCTCTTTATGCTCCATAACCCAAAAATTATACCTTTGCTCCTCCATAACCTGAAAATCACCAGAATTTTCTGCCTGAAGCTGCATAATGTTGAAGCTGGAAACACAATTACAATTTCACACAATTTCAGCTACATGGAGTTTGACTTGCAGTGTGGTTTAAAAAAAACTTCCTTAATTGGAATAATTAAATTATGTCATGAACACAGATCTATGTTTTAAACATGCAATATTGCTTCTTTTCAAACAAGGAAAAACGAATTCCTCCTTTTATCTTTACTGTCTGTTTTCTGTATGCCTGTGAATTAGAAAGTTGATCTTTAATCCTGAGAATTACAAAATCGACTTGATCTTTGTCTACACCTTTGATGAGCTTAGCTTGACGTAAGGCTGAAGTGGATCAAACATTTTGGAACACCTCAGTATTGGATACAAAGTGATAGTTGAATATCCTCGGCACAGCAGAGCCTTCGGAAAGCGACTGAACTTCTGTGGCAGGCTTCTCTGTCCGGGAATCAGTGCTTGAGTGGTATTGAAGGACTCAAAAGTTGTTCTAACAAAGTCATTCTCATGGGCCCTAGCTGTTGATGAGCGTTAGCAGAGGCAGTAATTGGTGCCAGAGGGTGTGCGGTATTCTTAGAGTCGGAGACTGTAAGGAAGTCCAATTTATGTCCTCACAGTCGCGCTTCCTCCCCGCAGGAAAATTCTCCACGTCTGCGAACACAGCACAGGTCAGCAGCAGTTTAAGAGCTTTTCTCGCAGGTAACAGCTTACTTTATTAAGAGAGCTAGATATGCTGGGGATAAATTGGTGTGGCGCTCACAGCAATTGCCTGTGAGAAAACAAGGTGTAGTGCTGTAGAGTCATGTGAGTGTTTTTGTTTGTCAGGACTGTTAACATCTTAGTTTTCCACAACTTTGTTAGACTTTAACAAGGCTGCACCTGGTCTCACACAGACAAAATGGAACACCCATTGTTCATTAACTGAACATCTGATGCATGTTGCAAACAAAGCTGACAAGCTTTTGGGAGATCGGTTGGCTAGCTACAGTACAATTTGCAAAAGTCTGCCAACTTTAAAGGCAAAATAAAGGCAAACACTGAAATTGTCCAAAGTTTATGAGGTTGGTGGCATCAAATCCTTGAACACTTGGCCTTGTAAACTGG
>JAZGTK010005768.1:0-21857 GCA_036877625.1 Ambastaia sidthimunki
ATGACACATTTGCATTAACAAATGGCTTTAGTGTTTTTATAGAATAGGATTTGGAATACATATTTAAGGGTGCACAAAGATGGTGGTATTGTGGATTTGTGATTGTATGTAGTGGGCCAGTCTGGGCCAAAATGCCAGGGCCAATTTTTTGTTCCAGTCCAGCCCTGCAACGAAGTAACACAAAGCCATATGAAAGTACGGCATGAAGAAGCAGAAGTAGCTGTGAACAAAATCACGAAAACCAAGTCAATTGTCAGACTGGCAAATATCAAACACACAGGTAAAGAGAAGGAAGAATGCACAAGATGTGGTTATATACATGAGCCGGAAGGAAGTGTCCGGCCTATGGCAAAATTTGTAATGAGTGCTCACGGATGACTTATTTTAGCCGCAGTCACGAATCTGGTCTCTGTGCCTCCCTCTAGTGGCCGTCAGCGGGAGCCATCTCCCGAATACTAAGGACTACATTTCCCATAAGCCCCGTACCTGGGCCGCGCCCCTCACGGTGGCGGCCATTAATCATTATGGATTGTATAAATACTCACTTCGAACCAATGTTCATTGCGAAGTCTTGTTTTTCCCTGGTGTTAACATTTCTGAGCGTTTATTCTTTGGATTGGATTTCTGTGTATTACCTTGGACTGTTTATTGTTTATTGGATTTATTGCTGCCTGCCTTTTTGACCCTTTGCCTGCTTTTGGATTACTCTGTTGTTTGCTGCCTGCCCTGAACCCTTGCCTGGACTTTGTCACTCTCTGGATATCCCTTGTATTCCCGTTTGCTGGTTTTGACCCTTGCCTGTTTGACCCCGATTTCTAATAAAGTACTGCACATGGATCCCTCTAGTACTGAGTCCTTGTTACAGCCGCATGTGCAAAACATCAAAACAAAAAGGCAAACCTAGAAAATTGGAGAAAAAAGAACATGAGATAGAACAACAAGAAAATGCTGAATTGTTTATGGGTACTATTGAAATGAAACGAAGTGAGCAAACAGCTAGCAAATGGCTGGCACAAATGAATGCAGTCTCTACCATGGAAAGTGAAAACAAGAAATGGACTCAAGAATTCAAAATAAACAACTGCATACTTACCTTTAAGCTAGACACGGGAGCAGAGTGCAACGTGATATCCTATAAAGATTTTGAAAAAACCTCTAACAAGACAACATCACTGAAGAAGTCAAACTGCTCGTTAGTTACTTATTCTGGCCACACGATGGAGCCAAAGGGTAAGGCAAGGCTCAAATGTAGTTACAAAGAAAATGAGTTTGAGTTAGAATTCCAAATTGTAGATGAGGACTCACCAGCTATCCTAGGAAGAGAAGCATGCTTAAAACTAGGACGGATTAAAAGAGTTTACAAGGTAGAGGACAAAGACCAAACTGACATTCAGAGTGAAAACAAAGATGTGTTTACTGGTTTAGGATGCGTACCGAACTACACCATATACAGCTCAACCCAGATATTGCTCCAGTCATTCACACACCACGGAAAGTACACATATCACTAAAGGACAGGGTGTCAGATCGGGACTTGAAACCGGGTCTCTGGCGTCAAGAGCGAATGCTCAGACGCCCAAGCCACAGAGGATGGATGGTGAACCCAGAGATGAAACGCTTACAGGTTGAGGCAAAAAATAATTTATTTAACTAAAGTTTCCAGGTAAAGTAGCAAAAGAACACAACTTTAAAAAGCAAGAAAACAAAACCACAGGGCAATTGCCCGGAATAGGTAACTTTTAAGAAAAACAGAAAAAACTACAAACTAGAGAACTCGGGAAAACAGAGCGGCTTCAAATACAGCAGGTATTAACGTAAACCAATACCGAAGCGCTGACCGCAAGATCAGCGCTGCTTAAATACTCCCAGACTAATTGATAAACACAGGTGAAACGAATAACATAAGTGATAACATTAACTCTTCCCCAGTTCAACATAGTCCAAAAGCGACCCCTAGTGGATAGCAGGGGGGAAAATCAGGGCGTAATGTGACACAGGGTCAAAATGGAACTGAAACGAATGGAAGATCTTGGAGTTATTGTGAAGCAAACCGAGCCCACTGATTGGGTTAATAGTATGGTTACGGTAGTGAAGCCAAAGAAACTCAGGATCGGCACCGATCCACAAGATCTTAACAAAGCCATAAAGAGAGAACACTACCCATTGCGCACAGTCAAGGAAATAGTAGCTGAGATGCCAAAGTATTCTCAGTACTGGATGCCAATCATGGGTTTTGGCAAGTACAGCTGGATGAAGAGAGCTCCAAACTATGTACTTTCAACACTCCTTTTGGGAGATACTGTTTTTTGAGACTTCCATTTGGCATAGTGTCAGCTCCAGAAGTGTTTAAAAAGTGCATTGCACAAAGACTAGAAGACTTAGAGTCGTGAACATAGTGGATGACATTCTGGTGTGGGGTGAAGACATAAGCAACGTGAAAAGAGACTAAGACAACTCCGAGATAGAATTAGAAACATTAATCTAAAGTTAAACAAAGACAAATGCAAGATCAGGATGACCGAAGTCAGCTATGTTGGACACATTCTGACTGCAGATGGGTTGAAGCCAGACCAAGAGAAAGTCAGAGCGATACAGAACATGCCAGAACCAGCAGACAAAGCTGTAATAATGAGGTTCTTAGGCCTGTTTCAGTATTTAGCCAAGTTTGTTCCAAACATGTCAGACATCAATGCTCCGCAACAGAAACTTCTAGAGGGTGAGGTAGCTTGGCATTTGGAGTCAGAACAACAGAAGAGCTTTGAAAAATTGAAATTACTTGTGAACAACACCCCAGTGTTGAAGTACTTCGATTTTAACAAAGAGGTAATGCTGTCAGTGGATGCAAGCGCTGAAGGCTTGGGAGCAGTGTTGCTGCAAGAAGGACATCCAGTGACATTTGGCTCAAGGTCTCTTACTGAGTGTCAGAAAAGATATGCCCAAATAGAAAAAGAGCTCTTGGCGATTGTCTATGGCTGCGAAAAGAGCTCCTCTTCAAAAAGCTCCTCTAAGCTCTTCAAAAAGCTCCTCCAAGACTCCAGAAAATGCTGATGAGATTGCAGCTCTATGATTTACGTGTCAGCTACAAGCCTGGCAAAGAGTTGTACATAACAGACACGCTGAGTAGAGCCTACCTAAAAGAACAATCCGAGACACTCCTGGAAGATGAATTACAAGTTCATTCTTTGTCAGTTTGCCAATTTCAAAAGAGAAGCTGAATACTGTACATTCAGAACTGCAACAGCAAAAGATGAAGAGTTGCAAATGGTCATGGAAGTAGTTCAGCCTGCAGACATACGACAAGTTCCAGTAGACATAGAGAAGAACTTACCTGTTCCGATGGGTTACTCTTCAAGAACTGGCGAATTGTTGTTCCACAAAGCTTGAGAGCAGACATCTTAGCAAGAGTTCATGATTCTCATCTCGGTATTGTTAAATGTAAGGAGAGGGCAAGAGATGTCATGTTCTGGCCCAGCATGGCAAAGCAAATTGAGGATGTCTTGTTGAATTGTGCTATCTGTAATACTTTCAGACGGAGTAACACCAAAGAGCCACTCATCTGCCATGACATTCCAGACAGAGCATGGGTGAAAGTAGGCGTAGACTTGTTTCACTTTGACAGAGGTGAATATCTACTGTGTGTAGATTACTTTTCTAAGTTTCCGGGGATTACCAAACTCACACAAACAACAAGCAGACATGTTGTGACAGCTCTCAAATCCATCTTTGCGAGACATGGGATCCCGGATGAAGTGGTGTCGGACAATGGTCCACAATTTACAGAAAACTGGGAGTTTGCACATACCACTTCCAGTCCTGGATTTCCGCAGTCAAATAGACAAAGTGAACAAACAGTCCAGACAGTAAAGAACTTGTTAAACAAAGCACAGGAGAGCCAAAGCGATCCTTATACTGCTCTATTGGAATACAGAAATGCTCCTTTGTATGGTGTGAAACTATCTCCTGCACAGCTGCTCATGGGTCGAAGACTGAAAACAAAACTGCCTACATCAGCACAACTGTTGAGACCACAGCTTTACAGAAATGTTCTTTGATTGTGGAGCAAAACAATTACCACTGATGGCAGACGGAGAGAAAGTGTGAGTAAAAGTCAGAAACAACTGGCAACCAGCAATTGTGTTGAGGAGTCATGAAAAACCCAGATCAAATGTGATTCAAACGCCTGATGGAAACACCTTCAGGAGAAACTGGCAACACCTGATGAAAACCAGAGAAATGACTTTTCCACAACCTTGCTCTCTAGATTTGGAGGAATTTTCTGCAGTAAACAGAGAACCTGCTGATGGTGGTACTCCAGTGCAATCACCTGCACTGACACCAGGAAAACTACCTGTCACACCAACTGTGGACAAGGCAGAACGGCTCAAAAGGTAACGATGTGGAAGGCTGATTAGACCACCAAAACTCTTTTCTCCATGAAAGCATTGTGGAGGTGTAAAGAGTTGTTTATACTTAGTAGGCTATGTGAATACAACACTGAATTAGGTTATGGTTGACATAAAAACATGGTTGAGAAAAAAAAACTACAGTAATTTGTGTGTGGTAGTTGAAGAATGTTTGGATGCTAACGAAATGCAGTATGTGAATTCTAAAGTTAAAACAATAGTAGTTGTGTTGCTTAAACAGTTCTGGGAGGAATATATTTCTTAAGAGGGGAGATGTAATGTATAGTAATTGTGTTATTACTACTTACCTGTTGATGGCGCTGTCCAGCTAGAGATGTGTTGTGTATATAACCTGTGAGACAGGACTTAAAAGAAAAAGTAAAAACAGTTGGTCACGTTAACCTGGTGTCTCTGTGCATTATTAAAATACATTATCCAGATATTACAACTACATGATCATTAAAAATTGCTGCTCTCAATATGAACCCCAATAACTTTTGTTTAATGCGAATGGAGGTTACATGGTTCTGACGTAATGGCGAACCGGGTTGCAGCATGTGTGAGACGGTTATGGCCGTGTCTCAGCCTCATCCACCAGAGAACGGCTTCGTCAACCTCTAAACAAATAAAGCGCCGGATTTGTTTGCGCAGATCGACGGTGGCATTTTGCCCAACCTGCCCAAGCAGCATATGTATGCACGTAAACTCGAGCAACGGCACCAAGTCGTCAGCTGTCACTACGACAGCGTTTTTTAGCTCCTTTAGTAACATCAACAATGACACAGATCTGTGGCCGTCAGCGTATGAACTGACAACAGGACTGGAGAAAAATGTTGTCACCAAGGTTCGAGTGTGTGTTCAGTCCCCAAAGTGAAACGTTGTAGCATATACTTAATCTGCCTTTCTCCTACAGTTGGCGAATGCCCAGGGAGAACCTGCAGTGTTGTTTGGCAGGCGTTTCAAGTTTCTCCTGAATATATGTGTTAAGGTGAGTTTATTTATTGGATTACAGTGGCATGCGTGTATTGCGAAGGGCAGCTCGGCGTAAACAGACAGTCAAGACAAGGAAAGAATGAGTAATATGAGTCATCGGCAGTGTTGTCAACTTGGTGACTTTGTCGCTAGATTTCAGACCACCTTAGCGACCTTTTGTTTATTCAAAAAAGCGACTGGAATGCTGCTGTTTTGCTAAAACCTGATTTACACATCTGACAAAACACGTTAAACATAAACCAGTTAAAGACAAATGCAGTAATTTCGGATATTTTTATTTCCGAAATAATCATTAGAGAGAAAGAAGCGTCTTCCTTCTGTGTTTCTCCCACACAGCGCTCCTCCGTCTGGGTCTAAAATTACGTGCACTACAGTGTACTAAAGAAGCTGAGGTTTGTTCATAAAGTCGGCAGACTGTTTATAGTCGCTAAGGTGGTCTGAAAAGTCGCAACTCGTGAAATCTACCGACAAAGTCGTCAAGTTGGCACCACTAGAAAACTATAATGCGATGAGGTAACTGATATGCAAATCAAATGACGTTATTTGACGACTTTAACTACTTTGTTTTAAATAGTTGTCAACTATGGTAAGCCAATTTTAATCATTTTCAGGATATTACTTATTGACATCAACAATAATATTTTCAGCAGTGAAAAATATTATTGATATCAGAAATTGAATTTCTACTACTAACGATGGCTATTTTTGATATCAGTAATTACATTTCCCCTAGTAAAAGCATGAATTCCTGATATCAGCAATACCATTATCACTTGCACCAAGTTACATCACTCGCAACGTGTCATTTAATATTTCTAATATTAAATTTCTTACTAATAACAGTCACATTAAGATGTAAAAATAACAATGCTGTTTAAAATTTAATTATTGATATGAAATATGAAATTTTTTTGTTGATATCAAGAATACACATTTGCACTTGCAATCATGTAATTATTGATATCAAAAATTGTTTTCATTAGTAAAAACTTCATTTCATCTTAAATTTCTATATGGAATATTACTATATGGAACTAGTAAGAAATGAATTCTTGATATCTGTAATTGAATTTGAATGGCAATACTTATTATTTAATTATTGTAATATTTAAACAGTAAAAATGCAATTACAGATATCAAGAATTCTGTTTTTTACTAGTTGAAATGTAACTTTTTTTAATATCAAATGTGCCATATTTCACTGTGAGTGATGTTTTTGATAATGTAATTACTGATATAAAAATAGCCATTGTTACTAGTAGAAATTCCATTCCTGATATCAAGAATTATTATTTTTACTAGTGAAAACTGAATTGTTGTAAGTGAGGCGACACTCAGGCGTGTTTGAAGAATCCAGTTGCAGAAGTTTATTAGTAAATCCAAAAACACAAGGCAGTCTGTGAGTCTGTGAGCACATGGCTTATAAAGTCCCAAACAGGAAATGAGTAAGCAGGAAACAGGAACAGAAAGCAAAGGGAGCAAACAGTCAGTGTTCTGGTGAGGGCTCCCTCTGCTGGTGGGGAGGAACAGGGCGTATCATTACAGAACCCCCTCTCTACGAGCGCCTCCTGACGCTCTACGAGGACGTCCGGGGGAGGTTTTGGTGGGGGTTGGCCTCCCAAGAAGAGGACAAACAGAGTCCATGGACGAGACAGGAGTCTGGGACCTGAGGAGCTGGGCAAGACCCAGGCCACAGCCATGATGGTGGTCCACGGTGGAGCTGACAGAGCGAGGAGCCATGGAGGAAGGGCTGATGACTCCAGGGAACTGACTGATGGAGGCAGAGCAGGTGGACCTAGGGCCTGAGGCAGAGATGGAGAGTCGACAATCCCACAAGAACCCGGCGGGCCAATGCAGAGCAGATGTCACCGGCGACTAAGACGGAGACAGGGATCCGGAGGGATGCGGCAGAGCCGGTGCGCCAGAGGACCGGGGAAGCCGGAGGGATGGAGGAGTCTGACTGAGCCGGTAGGATGGAGTGACAAGGCGTGGCCGGAGGAGTGTAATCCATAGGCGAGGGATGGTCGATGACAGACCAAGGCGAGGCTGGAGGGACGAGGAAGCCTGGTGGAGCTAGAGGGCCGGGGTGGAGATGAGGGAGCTTGGTGGCATGGTGGACCTGCAGGGTCAGAGGGTTGAGGCGGAGTCCAGGATTCGGAGATCGAGGGCAATGACGAGGGATCCCCCAGCCATGGCACCAATGGTAGCTGGCAGCCCTGCAGCTCAGCCACTGCACAGGTGGTGGGCTAAGGGTGAGCGGAGGGACTGTCGGCTGACAGCGGTGGTGTGGCTGCTTCAGCATGGCCGATTTTTTCAGACAGAAGTGGGAGGGTGGGTGGGAAATCTTGATCCACCACCGTAGTCTCATGATACAAGTCCATGGAACCCAGTGTAGGCTCACCCTCAGCACTTGTGCAGTGGCTCACCCTCAGCGCTTGTGCAAAGCTTCCCTCATCTTGGTCATCCCCAGCATGTTCCACCACCAGCCCACGCACCTGATCTGACGACACCGGTTCGGTTTCATGGACAACCCTCAGCTCAGTCGCATTTTCCTACGATGGCTTGTCGGTCACCAGGAACTCGAACTCTTCGTCAGGTGTGGGTTCGGGCAGTGGCTCTGCACTCTGGAATGATAGAGGGCTGGGCATTGGGTCTGGAGTGGGGCTGACATTCTTCTTGACGGCCTCAATGGTCATAGGTAAGTAATAAGCCACAAAGCTCTCTCGAGGACTTTCCCCTGCAATTGCTCTTGGGTAGCAGCGTTGAGGCTGGCATGATACAAGTGGCAAAGCGGGCGGTCCTGGTTGTGGGTAAATTCCGACATGGCTATGAATTCACTGGTGTGGTCCTCGAGAGATCGTTCCCCATGCTGCAACATGAGGATGAGGAATGACGGGTTATCCATAATGTCCAAAAAAAAAAAAAGAAACTGGGCAAATACCAAAACAAAAGAAATGCGGGATATAACCTCCGTTACAGGTCTGAAAAACTTCCGCTGGATTCTGAGGGGGCGAAAGTATTCTGTAAGTGAGGCGACACTCAGGCGTGTTTGAAGAATCCAGTTGCAGAAGTTTATTAGTAAATCCAAAAACACAAGGCAGAGACAAAATGAGGAAAAAATGAGGTCAGGGCAGGCAGCAAACAGGCCAGGGCAGGAATACAGGCAAGGGTCGAGGCAGGCAGAAAACAATCAGAATAACAAGGGGCAGGCAAGGTCAAACACAAAAGCAGATCAAAACCAGGCAAACAATCTAAACAGGGGTAATCCAAAAAGACATGAAACAGGCAACAGGCAAAATCATACACAGATAACAGACAATGGAAACCGCTCGGTATGCAGACTGATAGCTGGCAATACTTCGCAATGTGAGTCTGTGAGCACATGGCTTATAAAGTCCCAAACAGGAAATGAGTAACGAAGAAACAAAAACAGGAAGCAGAGGAAGGAAACAGTCAGTGTTCTGGTGAGGGCTCCCTCTGCTGGCGGGGAGGAACAGGGCGTATCATTACAATTGTAAAATTCATATCCTGAGAATGATTAAAAGCTAAATTAGCTTGCCATAAGCAAAACTTGTTATCAGCACGAATAGCTGGAGAACTGAGGTGCCAGCCATCACTGGGGGGGTCATCACCGATTTACTTCCGTGCTGACAAGATAACAACCTCGTGTACCATTTCTAAAGTTGTCAGCACAGTTTTTAATCACACAGAGACCGCTATAGGAAGAGTTTATATTTATTACATTCAAGTTAGGCAGTAGAATCACCATCATGCATGCTTTGTGACTATTATTTTTAATTAATTCTGATTGGATGCTTGTATTATCAGGTGTTATTAAGGGCAAAGCACTGAAAGTGCGAAGAGCCCTGTTTTTTCCTTAGAATTTTATTTAAAGGTTTTTGGGGCCTTTTGGTTCCTTAACATGCTCAAAAATGTTGTCATCTTGACCTGTCATCTTGATCTTTTCCACCCATTAGTCGGACATTTTGGAATTTCTAAAAAGCCTTTGCCATGAACTTTTAAATACATCTCCTATTTTTTAATAGGAGGGATTTTTTAAGTGATTGTCACCAAAGCTGGTGAGCATCATGCCAAAATGTTAAAGATTGAAAATTGCGAAGGCATTATTGATTTTTTTGCACAATGTTGTCATTTAGGACCTGAAAGTCCTTTAGAACCTTACAACTTATTTAATTGTAATAAAAACCAAAAGATGCATTTTCATCTTTTGGTAAAAAAATATATTTTATGTAACATAAAATATATTTTATGTTATATTACATACCAACATTATTGTGCCAAACTGACACAAGTTTATTATATATAGTTTATATATATTTATATATATAATTGTCTTAAATAAGACAATGTAACATGACTACCACATTTGTTTTCTTGATTTCTTTTAGTGTTTCTTAAAGCCAGAAAGTTGACATTTGAAATGACTTTAGTTTTGTGTCATGTCTGTGACCTGCCTTTTTTCTACAAAATTAAACAACTGAATGAACATCCTCCAAGACTGGTGATTCCATAATTTTTGCCAGGGGCTGTAGTTTCATGGTGTATGACTATGTATACTGTGTATGTAAGGTATGTGAATAATTACCGGTACAAGTTTTTTATAAAACTTTGTATTACACTTAAATTTCTTATCTGCTTAGGAGTTAGATTAACATTTTAATGTTAATCTAACATTTAAATTCAATTGTAGTTATTTAGCTCTAAGGTAGTGTTACTTTAACATTAACATTCAGAGGAGTTGTCAAATTAACTCCATGAGAATTAAATGTTCAACTCTGAGTCAGTGTTACTTTATTAACACTTTTAAAAGTGTTAATTTAACTAGGCCCAGTGTGGATATTTACACCAGTAAAGTGTTAAAATTAACTCGCAGAGTTAAATTAACTGGTGATTTTGCTGTGTTGTTGTGGTCTAACAGCTCTGTAGACTGTAGCACTAACTTCTCAGTTAATTACAGTTATTTTTGTGGATTAGTCATAGAGCAACAGTGACCTTTTACATGCTTAACTGAAAGCATTTACCCCGCCTCCTTGTTCTCTCGTTAGCCCTGTTTGCGTTAATCACCTCCACCTGTTTTCTCTTTAATTTTTCCCCTTTATAGTTCTCTTGTGTTTTCTGTTTATTGTCAGTTCGTCTTGGTTTATGCCATTAGCCTGACCTGTCTAGTTTTTTTGAACTAAATTTTCTTGTCTTGTTATTTTTTTGTTGTGTCTAGACTTCAGGTCCGTCATTTGTGTTTTTGCTTCGCTTTGTTTTTTCCGCTTCGCTTTGTTATTTCCGCTTTCCATCCTCCAGGATTTGTGTTCCAGCTTATCGGACTGGCTCTCCGCGCTCTGCCTGGATCTCCCGTTTCCCTCCAACCCGTCACCGCTCAGCTGCCTCTCCTGTCCTGCCCATCACCCTCCCGGTTCTCCCGCTGCCCGCTTCACCAGCGCCTGTGCTGGATCCGTGCCTTCATCTGTTGTTTTGTTGTTTGTTTTGCCTTTTTGGTTACCTGTGTGTAAGTGCTCAATAAACCTCCTAAACCTGCATCTGGATCTCTGTATTTTCCTTGACAGAACGAACTGACCAAGATGGATCCAGCGGGTGCCGATCCGGTCCGTGCGGTGCTGACTCAACAGGGAGCACTTTTAGGACAACACGCCTTCCAGTTTAGCACCACCTCCCGGGAGTTGGAACGACTATCCGCCGGTATGGCCGAGCTCCGTACCGGTTTTGAAGAACTGCAGCGGGAGGCCACGGCAGGTCGTTCGGTCGGTTCCCCCACTCGCACTCCAGCTGGGTTTGGGCCGGAGCCGCATGTTAACAAAGCTTCTCCATACAATGGTGATCCTAACTCATGTAGGGCTTTCCTCTCCCAGTGCTCACTACAACCTCATCGGTTTGCATTGGAGGAGACCAGGATCGCCTACGTGATCACCTTGCTCACTGGGAGAGCTCGCGAGTGGGGGACAGCGGTCTGGGACGCTAAATCCACTTGCTGCGCGTCATTCGAGGCTTTTAGGCAGGAAATGACTGAGCTGTTCGACCGTTCGGCCCGGGGTGATGAGGCAGCCTCTAAGCTGATGCGGTTGTCGCAGGAGCGCCGCTCTGTCACGGATTACGCCATTGAATTCCAGACCCTGGTGACCTCCTGTGGCTGGAACGAGAGGGCGCTTCGCACTCGTTTCCTGGATGGGTTGGAGGATGACATCCAGGATGAGATCGCCATCTGCGAGCCGCCCAAGGACCTCAAGACTGCCATTAATCTAGCCCTTCGAGCCGGGCAGCTCGCCCTTCCTGGATGTTGGAGGAGGCTCAGGTTAACAACCCGCCACCTTCTCACGTGGAGCCCCCTTCCAATGACCCTGAGCCCATGCAGCTGGGGAGGATGAAGCTAACTCCCCAACAGAGGCAACAACGCTTGGCTCGGGGTCTTTGCCTCTACTGCGGGAGGCCGGGACACTTTGCTCAGTCATGTCCAGTAAAAGCCAGAACCCATCAGTAACACCGAGAGTCCTGATGGGCTCGATCAACAAAACCTCTCACTCTGCCTCCCTTCTTTTGTTTGATTGTCTTCTCTTTTTCCAGAACTCGTCTACGCCGGCGCAGGCACTGGTGGACTCTGGGGCTGAGGGGAACTTTATTGACGTCCAGTTTGCTGCCAGGTGGGGCATTCCTGCTGCCCCGCTCCCGGAACCCCTTCCCGCCTGGTCTCTGGCTGACAGACCTCTCACCACCATCACTCACTCCACTCCCCCTGTCACCCTTGTCGTCTCGGGCAATCATCGTGAGAGGATTGTGTTGTTACTTATTGAATCCCCTAGTGTTCTCATTATATTGGGGCACCCTTGGCTAGCTCAACACAACCCTCACGTTGATTGGTCGGGATGCTCTGTTTTGGCCTGGAGTCCATCCTGTCTTACGTCTTGCCTGGGGGCTGCCTCCTCTCATGTCTCTGTTTCTCCTGTGTTGCAGGTGGAGGCAGCTGATCTTTCCGGGGTCCCGGCGGAGTACAGAGATCTCCAGTTGGTCTTTAGCAAGTCTCGGGCCACGTCACTTCCACCTCATCGGCACTACGACTGCGCCATAGACCTTTTCCCAGGCACTTCTAAGCCCCGGGGTTGTTTGTATTCCCTGTCAGGTCCAGAGAGAGAGGCCATGGACAAATATATTAGCAAATCGCTAAAAGCCGGCCTCATCCGTCCCTCCTCGTCTCCCGCTGGTACTGGGTTCTTCTTTGTCCAGAAGAAGGACGGTTCCCTGCGACCTTGTATCGATTATCGGAGCCTGAACGACATCACTGTCAAGAATCGGTACCCCCTACCGCTCATGTCGTCGGCCTTCGAATTGTTGCAGGGAGCCTGGGTCTTCACTAAGCTTGACCTCCGCAATGCCTACCATCTCATCCGCATACGGGAGGGGGGTGAGTGGAAGACAGCGTTTAACACTCCCACGGGACATTTTGAGTACCGAGTCCTCCCGTTCGGTCTCACGAACGCTCCAGCTGTCTTCCAGGCTCTCATTAATGACGTGCTGAGAAACATGGTTAACAAGTTTGTTTTTGTCTACCTGGATGACATTCTGATTTTTTCCCCCTCTCTCCAGGTACACACTCAGCATGTGAGGAGAGTCCTGCAACAGCTACTAGCTAATCATCTGTACGTCAAGGTGGAGAAGTGCGAATTCCACTCCGATTCTGTCTCGTTCCTGGGGCACATTATTTCAGCTACCTTAAGGCTGACCCCTCCAAGGTTAAGGCCGTGGCCGAGTGGCCTGTTCCCGACTCCCGCAAGGCATTGCAGCGATTCCTGGGGTTCGCCAATTTCTACCGGCGTTTCATCAGGAATTTTGGCTCGGTTGCTGCACCGCTCACTGCGCTTACGTCCACCAAGAGTCTGTTCCGGTGGAATGCACGGGCTCAGGAAGCCTTTGATGTCCCGTTTCATCTCTGCTCCTGTGCTCTGTTTTCCAGATCCTGAACGGCAGTTTATTGTGGAGGTAGACGCTTCTGACGTTGGAGTTGGTGTGGTCCTGTCTCGGCGCTCTGAGAATGATGGGAAGGTGCATCCTTGCGCTTATTTCTCTCATCGGTTGAGCCCGGCGGAACGAAACTATGATATCGGCAATCGGGAGTTGTTGGCGGTGAAACTGGCTCTGGAGGAGTGGCGCCACTGGTTGGAGGGGTCAGTGCAGCCCTTCTTGGTCTGGACGGATCACAAGAATCTAGAATACATCCGTTCAGCCAAGCGGTTGAACTCACGCCAGGCTCGATGGGCACTCTTCTTTGGACGTTTTAATTTCACCCTCTCGTACCGGCCAGGTACTAAGACTGTCAAACCTGATGCACTCTCTCGTGCGTTCGAGTCCCCTGAAGAGGCAGCGCCGGCCGACGCCATACTCAAACGAGGTGTGGTGGTAGGGTCGCTCTCCTGGGGGATCGAACGGCGAGTGAGACTGGCCGGGCGAGGGGCTGTGTTTCCAGAGGGGTGTCCTGAGGGTCGGTTGTTTGTGCCGGCTGCACTGCACCCTGAAGTCCTTCAGTGGGGTCATTCGTCTAAGCTGGTTTGCCATCCAGGCATTCGGAGATCACTGGCGGCCATTCACCAGCGATTCTGGTGGCCCTCTATGAGGTCTGATGTCAGACAGTTTGTGTTGGCTTGCTCCTCTTGTGCCCAGAACAAGACCTCTAATTCCCCTCCCGCTGGTCTGTTCCACCCCCTCCCTGTTCCCTCCCGTCCTTGGTCCCACATTGCCCTGGATTTTGTCACGGGGCTGCCTCCGTCCAATTGTAACTCTGTCATTCTGACGGTGGACCGCTTCTCCAAGGCGGCCCATTTCATTCCCCTTCCCAAACTTCCTTCTGCCCGAGAGACTGCTCAAGTCTGGAAGACGTGTGTGCGTCCGGAAGACGCTCTTGATTGCACTCCTGTAGAAGTTGCTGAGGATTTGTCTTGACAAGCCAAACTTCCTCAGCCTCTTCAGAAAGTGCAGCCGCTGGCGTGATTTCTTGATCAGCTCTGTGATATTATGGGACCAGGTAAGATCATCAGAGATGTGAACACCAGGAATCTGAAACTGCTCACTCTTTCCACCTCGGTCCCACCAATGGCCAGTGCTGAGTGCTGCTCTTTTTTTCTCCTTAGATCAACAATTATCTCCTTAGTTTTTTTTACATTTAGGGAGAGATTGTTATCCTGACACCACTTCACTAGGTCGGCCACTTTCCTATATGCTGACTCGTGACCTCCCGTTATCAGTCCAATGACTGTAGTATAATCTGCAAATTTGATGATGCTGGTGTTGTTTTGGGAGGCTACACAGTCGTGGGTGAAGAGTTTGTAGAGCATGGGGCTTAGCCCTGGCGCTGCCCTGCGGAGTTCCTGTGTTAATGATTATGATTTGAGATGTGTGATTCCCAACTCTAACTGACTGTGGTCTGTCTTTTAGAAAGTCCTGAATCCATCTGCAGAGGGTGCGTGGTACACCAAGAGTATAAAGCTTATTAGTGACCTTTGTTGGGATCACTGTTGAATGCTAAGCTATAATCTATAAACAGCATTTGAACATAGCTGTCCTTGTTTTCCAAGTGTGTGAGGGCAGTGTGTATTGTGCTGATGCCGTCCTCTGTAGACCTGTTTGGTTTTTATGCAAACTGAAGAGGATCCAAGGCAGGGATGGGCAACTGGCGGCTTGTATATGTATACGGCCGTATACAGCCCGCAGCATTTTTAAATACGGCCCGCTGGATCATATCATGCTTTGATTGATAAATTTAAGAAACAAGATTAGGAAGATGTTAATTCTAACACAAACCAGGAGAGGTCGCTATCGTTCCCGCCGATCACTGTTATCATCACTGTAATTTTTATCACTGAATGGTTGTATTCTTATATTCAGTCAGGGATATCTTTAATAGTAATATGTGGATTTTGGTAATAACATGTTTTTGTTAAGCACTTTATTTCAGGTTATGTTGAAAATGTTCTGTAAGATGGACCTTTGTACATTTGTTTTGTGTACATTCAGTGCAATTGAGATTTACATTTATATTTGCTTGTAGATGAAGTTGACCATTTAAATTAGCATAATTGCAGTTTTATAGTTACACTTTTTAAAACACACACACACACACACACACACAATTGAACTAATGGTACACTTCACTGTTTCTTCAATAAAGTTCCTTCAATAAAAATATAAAAATTGGTCAAATTGGTGTAAGTTGGTAATCTGGCCCCTTGGTTTGAAGGACAAAAATTACTGGCCCTCGTCATTATCAAAGTTGCCCATCCCTGGTGTAGAGCATGGGATAGTGCTGCACAGGTGACTGGTGCAGGTCCTGGGAAAGAGGAGGGTGGGGATATGACAAAGGGTCAGAGTTTGTCCGTGCATAGTGCAGAAGCAGGAAGGGGAGGCAGAGCCAGGAGAGAGTTGAGCTTTCTGACAGCCTGGTGGATGAAACTGTCCTTCAGTCTGCTGGTCCTGGCCTAAAGACTCCGCAGTCTCCTCTCTGATGGCAGCAGACTGAAGAAGCTGAAGCAATGCAGAGAGCTTTGTGGGTGAGATGGGTGCTGTAGATGTCATGTATTAGTATGTATTAGAGCCGCAATTTGGGTCGACTGCATGCCAAAATATAACCAATTATTTTTAAAACTATTGAAGGATGAGTCCACCCAAAAATATGTTGCCCATAAATACTCACACCCCAAAGGAGGTGATATTGTTGAATATAACTCATAGCAGTGGATACTACTTGATCTAGTACATCTGGCTATGCTTCACATTTTCAAACCAGTGGAAGTTCTAATCATTAAACAGGTGAGGTAAATTTTGTTTTATCACATACACATGTGTACAAAGACCTACCAAGCTGCCCCCAGAGAGACATAAAACATAGTTATGATACTGAATATTAGACTCTGGTAGCTCCAGATGCAATTCAGCACTTACTGGCCCTCACATCTTAATGCACATTGGGATTCTGGTGTGACGTTTGAGCATACCTAACCTCTCAACAAGTGCTTCCTGTTTTTTTTATGTCAAAACATCAAACTTTATCAGGCCACCATGGACACACTGTTCAACAAAGACGCAAAAGCTTTGCAATTTAACATAACAAAGGCCATTAGATTATATCATATATTTGATGTCGATGTAATGAATGCCGGGAAATGGTTAAAACTGCAGAAAATTGCAATTAATCCAACTTCCTAAATATTACATAAGGCCACCAAATTCCATACATGTATGTGAAACGTAGCACAAGGACTGCTTTTTAAAGTAATTGTAGGTGGAGCTGTAGAGTGATTTTGCCACACTTCATTCTGAAACCCTTGTCAGAGTGCAGATACACATGGTCTAGATTGCATAGATGCATATTTAATGAGCGGACCGAAATACATATAAATAAATTGGATAAATTCAAGATGGCGGCGCGGTCGGACGCAGCGGCTACTCCGGGTCCTAAAAACTGTGTTTTTATGTCTGTTAGTCTCGTCTCCTCATCTTCAAACCGTACCAGTTTATCGCTAAACCATCAGTTAAACACTCGGAAACGCTTCTACGATCGCCAGATCCTTTTGGAAATCGGTAGTGCATACAAACATCAGCTTTCGTTGGTGACTACTGAGAAGCTGCGTGGCCTTTGTCTGCTGCTGAAGCCGAGCCCCGAGACCGCGGCCTCGCCTACTGACCCTAGCCGCACAAACCGGCAATGCTGGCGGTGTGAGAGGGGACAGAAGCGCGGCAAGCGTGGGGGTTTACGAGCTAGGCTAACGGCTAACCCCACCAGACCGGCGATTCCATCACTCATGCTCTCAAATGTTCGCTCTCTGGAAAACAAATTGGACTTGGTTCAACTCAGTCGGTCTACACAGCATGAGACAAGGGATTGTTGCGTGTTTGTTTTTACTGAAACATGGCTAAACGATAACACCCCGGACTCCGCCATTCAGCTGCACGGGCTAACCTGCTACCGAGCGGACAGAGATTCATCACTGTCTGGTAAGACTCGCAGGGGTGGCTTGTGTGTGTACATCAACAAACAATGGTGTAACAATGCTGTGCCTGTGACAAAACACTGTTCATCGCTGGTGGAGCTTATGGTTGTGAAGTGCCTTTAAGCCTGAGCCGGTGTCATCAGACCAGGTGCGTGAGCTGGCAGTAGAGCTTGCCGTGGATTACTGTGACGAGGGAGGCTCTGCCCACTCCACAAGCGCTGAGGGTCTACACTTTAAAGCCTACACTGGGTCTTATAGACTTCTATTCTGGTATCACAATGTTGGATGAAGATTTTCCACCCACCCTCCCCCTCTTGCCTGAATCTGTCTGCCATGCTGAATCAGCCACACTGCCGCTGTCAGCTGACAGTCCCTCTGCTCACCCTCAGCCCATCTTTGCGGTGGCTGAGCGGCAGGTCTGCCAGCTACCAGCGGCACCGTAGCTGGAGGATCCGTGGTCGTCAAAATCCTGGACTCCGCCTTGGCCCTTTGACCCTGCAGCTCCGCCAAGCCAACAAGCTCCCTTGTCTACACCCTGGCCCGTCAGTCCACTAGCTCCACCGGGCTTCCTCGTCCCTCCAGCTCCACCTTGGTCTGTCGTTGACCATCCATCGCCTCTGGATTACACTCCTCCGGCTATGCCTTGTCCCTCCATCCCACCAGCTCTGTCAGGCTCCTCCATCCCACCGGCTCTGTCAGGCTCCTCCATCCCACCGGCTCTGTCAGGCTCCTCCATCCCTCCGGCTCAACCTCAGTCCTCTGTCGCACCGGCTCCACCGTCTCCTTCCGGATCTCTGCCTTCGCCTCAGTTGCCGGTGACATCTGCTCTGCCTTGGCCCTCTGGGTCCTCGTTGTCACCTGGGATTAACGACTCTCCATCTCTGCCTCGGACTCCACATCCACCTGCTCCGCCTCTGTCAGTCGGCCCCCTGGAGCCATCAGCCCTTCCTCCATGGCTCCTCCCTCTGTCGACCCCACCATCATGGCTGTGCCCTGGGTCTTGCCTAGCTCCACCTGTTCTGGATCCCTCCTGTGTCTCCCTTGGCTTTTCCCCCATCTCCCCTCTAGACTCTGTCATATCCAGAGTCATCAATGGCGCAGCTTGATGAGTCATCAAGCTGCCAGAGTCATCAAAAAAAAGCTGCGCCATTGATGTTGCTTTCATTATGTGACTTCTAGAGGTGAAAATAACATTTTGTGCCTTTAAAAACATCCCATCTTTTTATCAGTACCCATAATAAGAAAATGAAATTAAGTCAACATCCTCTTTATGAAAAAATAGTCACTACAGACACTTATAAGACTGTCAAGGTGTGCTTTAAATTTCTAAATTTTAATTAGAAATTACAAGAATTACAAGTAAAACAATAATTTTGTCCTGGGCTCTAGACATTTTGGCACAGTTTGTAACCAAACTGTAACGTTAAAGACAGAAAAAAAACTTTTTTTCTCCCTTTCTCAACAGGATTCCACTCAAGTACTGGAGTATTGTATACTAGGAACAATTGTATGTTTGTATGGCTTTGCGTACTGTCATCTTGTGATTAATCGCTTCTTTGTTTTCCTCACTTTGTAAGTCGCTTTGGACAAAAGCCTCTGCTAAATGCCTAAATGTAAATGTAAATATATAATACATACATTTTTAGTTAATTAAATTACAGTTATAGTAAATAACTTTTTAAAAAAAGTTTTGTGATATACAACAGGCCTCACTTTATTTATTTATTTCAGGTATCAAATAATAAATTAATTAGATGGATGTATGAATGAATAGATATTATTAAATGGCTGGCACCTACATTGACTATATATGAAAAAATAAATAAACAAATAAAAGTATAGTGAATGATAAATAAGTAAATACATTTTTTATTAGATTTAAATTTATATATTAATTAATGCTGGTATAAATATGTACAATTATTTACTGCTCATGTTTATTTACATTTTATTCATTCATTTAATTTTTAAATATGTCATATTTGGTCCTCCATTAGTTCCAGCTATGAAGACGTTTTGCACCTGTTGCTTGTCGTTAGGAACAGGTTGGAGAGATGTTTCAGCCAATGAGGTGGCGAGATGCTGGTTGCCTGACAACAGACTGGCCAATGAACGTCACATTTGTTTCTTTAGAAGTACAGGGGCGCACTTCAAACTACCCACACATCAGGTGAATGAGACGCGCCCGCGATCATAAATCTGTTCAATTCATTGGATCAATCCCATCCCGCGTCTGAACGATAATGTGTTAAACCCACCGCGTCTGTATTCATCTGCCTTCGTGTGAATGTAAGTCAGCCTGTGAGTCTGTATGTATGTATGTTAGCTGCTGTGCTAAAGTTGCACCCAGGATGTTTTTGTTTGTGTGTGTAATATAAGTATATATTATATTATATTATTATATACACTCACTGACACCATAAAGAAGTGACACCTGCGTTTTAGCTGTTGTTTGTTGTTTAAAATAGATGTTGGTGAAAGCGGTTCATGTTTGTAACATCAGATGAAACTCCGATTTGGTTATTTTTTTATGAAGTCAAACTTGCGGTATTACTCAGTTATGTAAGGCAATTCTTTGTTTTTCAGATAGTAAAATAACGTACCTCACTGTTTTTAGTGCCCATTTCACCATGTTCTTCAACAACAAATCCCACACAACCTACAGTTTATTGCTTTTGGGTCAATGCACTTTACTCTTGTTTTAATTGGTTGTAATTATTTCAGCAATGTGATCATGTGTCTGTAAAACTAGTGTTTTATGTCGTAATGTTATTAGGAAGTTCTTAAAACATCCACACACTGATTCCAAAGTGAGAATTCTGTTTAAATAGATGTAAAAAATGTTCCCAGGTTCACCTTTAGAAGACAGCCAGCCAGAGCTAAATAGGGCATTTTAAAGAGGGATTTGTTGTTTGTCATGGTGTGGATTTAGATTAGCCAGAGAAGTGTGTGCTGCTCAGGATAATCTAGACATTGCCAAAAGATGTCATCACTAATTGCAGCACATTTGAACAGAGATCTAAGGAAGCCACAGGTTTTTTTTAAACGGTAATCTCACATTTACCTCATTTCCACCGCCGCGGTGCCGGTGCTGGTGCCCAATCTAGAACTGGTTGTTTTTGATCTGCGTGTTTCGACCGAACATTGACAGGTGCTGGTGCCAAAAAACTGGCACCGGCACGCCACCCTGAAGTTGCTGGTCCAAAAAAGTCGGAAAGTTTATAGAGCGCTACGTGAATGTAACCATAGTAACATTTTACAGCACCGGCACCGGCCCTGGTGGAAAAGAGGTAATTGTGTGCCGTACCATCAGAGCAGAAATTTGGTAATGGGGCATTGATAGCCAAATTAACGCACTGAACGTTTTACTGAAGTAAAATCTTGCATGTCTAAGGAGGTTAAAGTTTTTGATGTTGCTACTATAAGTTTGTCACTTGTCACTCTCAGCTGTTAGTGTGCTGTTTGCAGTATTTCAATTTAGGTGCACACATGGCGACCTTCTGGGATCAGCCTTTTCACTTAACTCCTCTTCTTTTCCTCCTTTGCTCTATCTCTCCACCCCCTCTATCACCCAGTGGCTGTGGTAATCCCACAGTGGCATTTGCATGGCTCTTTAATCCGGCCGCACAGGCCTTCTGTGTAATCCAGTGTGCCTGGCTGTTCTGTTTTAGAAGTGGCAACCAGGTGTTGTCCTGCTCTTCTGCTACAGCCACTCGCATCTTCTTTGGATTATAGGGACACCCAAAGGATCTCAGCCTGGCTAAATGTTGACATGGGCGATTCATGGACTCCAACAATGATGCCAGATCCATCTCTTGGTAAGAATTGCTTAAACTCATCCAGGTTACTTTGTCATTACTATTATTATTATTGTCATTCTTTTGCAGCTGTGCAGCACCATGTGAAAAGGTACGTGCAGGAAGATTTAAGAGCTTCAGGTTTCAGCAGGTTTTAATAATGGGCTCTGCCCTGTCTTTTGTCATCTGTGCAGACACCAAAGAGCTTTCCAGTATTTCTGGGATCAGCATTTCTCCCTCCAGGCAGAATTCTCACACCTCACTGCACTCCGTCATGACACTGCCCAAAACCTCCTACAGCGTGTTAAGCGCCTTCTGCACGGAAGAGAACGTGTTGCAGTGTATCGCTTATATCAATCAGGTACATTACACAGGATGTTTTCTGCTCCTATTTGGTTGTGGGTGTGTTCAAGGTTTAGGGAGTTAATGCACTTATTATTTAATCTTTTCTTTCATCTTGTCTTTCATCAGACTGAACTGATCATCACTTGATGTGTTTCGGCTATTAACTATATAGTTAAAGGAAAACTCCACCACAGAATGAAAATTCATAATTTATTCATCCTTATGCCATCCCAGATGTTTGACTTTTTTCAGCCAACCACAATTAGAGTAATATTAAATAATATCTTGACTCCTCACAGATTTATAATGGCATTGCT
>JAZGTK010005769.1:0-21845 GCA_036877625.1 Ambastaia sidthimunki
AATGGCTGCTGGTAACAGCTCTATCAGTATTTTGGTTGGTATGGGATCTAACAGGCATGTTGTAGGTTTGGAAGTGGTGATTAGTTTAATGAGGTTATTTTGGCCTATAGGTGTAAAACATTCTAGCTGTTCCTGAGGGGCAGTTACTAATACCAGTGAATCTTCCGCTGTTGTGCTAACAAATTGAGACAGGTCGGGAAGATTGTTGATAAAACAATGTTTAGTGGCAGAAGTGATTGTTCTACTGTATTTGTAGCAAGGAGATGATTTTGCAATCATGGGTAAATGTATTAAACAGGACACCAGATAATGATCTGAAATGTCTTTACTCTTCTGCATGATATTAATATCATTAACATTTACACCATAGGACAGTATTATATCTAAAGTATGATTATGACAATGAGTGGGTCCTGAGACATGCTGTGAAACAAAGATAGAGTTTAAATTTGTCTTTAAAAGCCGAACCCAAAGCATCTTTATCATTATCCACATGAATGTTAAAATCGCCAACCATTAGGACGTGATCTGTGGTCAATACTACTTCTGATAGAAAGTCAGCAAATTGTTTGATGTATGTGTGGTAACCTGATGGCCTGTATACAGTAGCCAGTAGGAATGACAGACTTGATTTATCATTTACCCCAGATTAAGTTATATTGAGCACCATTACTTCAAAAGAAACCCTAATCTATAATCAGTTCTCTGGGAAACTTTAAAAATATTCCTATAAAGTGCAGCAACACCTCCTTCTTTGCCTTTTGGAAGAGGCTCATGCTTGTAACAGTAATTTTGGGGAATGGACTCATTTAATATTATGTAATCATCTTGTTTCTGCCATGTTTCAGTCAAGCACAGAACACTGTACCTTACTTGACTGTAAGCATGATCCAAACAATTAGGAAATTACTTACACTGGGTTGTTGCATGTTTTGTGTCTGAGAACAAGTTCTTTCTTTTGTGTTCTTTCGCAGGCTGTGAGCAGTTTTACAGTGAAATCAGAATTTGCAGCCCTGCTGGGAACAATATCTCTGGTTCAGTCACCTCCAGCTGAAGGTGAACACCTCTTTCAGAACAAACCTGCTCCACTCCAGTGCAACACCACCTTTCACCAGTGATTTGTTTAAGATAAAGCTGGCGGAGATACATGATTGCAGCAGCATCTGCAGGGATGTGAGCAGGTCAAGGTCATCCAAATGTTAAGGTCATATGCATGAATTGCTTATCCTGGCTATGTACACTGCGATGAGCTTCACATATCTTTTTGCTCTTATTATTCGGGAAATTTTACAAATGTTTCTGAAAATCTAAATATTTAATGTTATCAAAATGAATACAGTAAGTTGCTTCTCCAATTAATTACCATCTTAGCATATCCTTATTATACCCATACAAATTACCCTGTAAAACAAAATCTTTATTTAGTAAATGTGTACTATTAAAACTCAGGGGATCATGGCTGTTACAAGAGCTATACAAATTTATTTCTTAAAGATTTCAGGAGAAGCAGTGACATTTGTTTTATATGATGTAATTTTACACAATTTCTTAGTTCTGTCTGGCTATGTGTGTCTGTCTGTCTGTCTGTCTTGTTTTCTTTCTGTTTTTGGCCTTTCATTGCCCTCAGGCATTAATTGATGTTGAGAGTTCATAAATCTTCCCATTATGAGGAAGTTTCTCTGAGAGACAGCAGTGCATACAAATTAAAGACTTGTTTTTATTATTATTAATACATTAATGATTGTGATCATGTATGCTGTGTCCCTATCATTATTTCTTTTCTTTTTTAGGCTGCAATTTCTTTTTTTAAAGCTACAATTTGTAACCTCTGGCTCTCTATCGCCATCTCTGTTTGAAACATAAAACTGCAGGTTACCTAACACTACATTTTAAGTCAAAGCCAAACGTCTCAGGTTCCATGAAGGACACGAGACGCTGCGTCGGAACGCTTTGGGAACGCTTTGGGAATGCTTTGGGAACGCATCCAGCTTTTATGCACTCTGAATCACGTGTGAAATCCGTCCAATCAAGGGGCAATATGTCACAGACTGGGTGACGTCACGACCAGGAAGCTTAAAAGCAATTGCGCTAAGCAACTCTGGTTAGCTTTGACTAGGAATGAAGCAAGCGCAGGCCAGAGTACAAGAAAGATGGCAGGAGAGGCAGCATCTCATTCCCTTAGGGAACCTGGGTTACATATGTAAACTGAGATGTTCCCTTTCAGGAACTTAAGCTGCGTCGAAACGCTTTGGGAACGAGATGCCCTCTTCACCATACTGAAGGTTCCCTAACCTCCTGTGTGAAATTGCACAGCTAAGGCATTAGGACAGAAAAGCCGGGAGTGGCTCGGACATTGAGGCCATAATGCCTCACAAATGTCAAGGGAGTGGACCATCCTGCAGCATTGCAGATGTCCTGAATTTGGACACCTACATAGAAGGCCTTAGAAGCCGTCATACCCTGGGTAGAGTGAGCCTTGGTCCCCCTAGGTGGGGGAATACCAGAGGACTCATACGCGATGTAAATAGCATCAGTGATCGAACTCAATGTCTGCTTGTGAGGCCCAAAGCAGACAAAGAGCTGGTCAGATTTCCTCCACAGGGCAGCTCTGTGGATGTAGGCTCACACTGAACACACACAGTTAAGCTTCTGCTGGTTGTTCTCCCGGAAGGGAGGAGGAAAGAAGGCCTGCAGTACGGCTGGCAGTAGTACAGTAGAGGGAACCTTCGAGACATAACCCGGTCTCAGGTGGAGAAAAGCTTTGGCCAAACCGGGCGCAAAGTCTAAATAGGAAGGGGCCACAGAAAGGGCCTGAAGGTCACTAACCCTCCTCAGAGAGGTGATGGCCAATTAAAAGGCTGTTTTGGCTGAAAGTAGGTGATCACAAATTTCCCCAATGGGCTCAAAAGGTGAAGCACAAAGGGCCTCTAGTACCACAGCCAGGTCCCACAGGGGGATGCGAGATCGTACCTGGGGCCTCAGCCTCAGTGCACCTCGGAGGAAATCCTGGCGGACTCTCTCCAGAACTCCTGGGAGCAGAGTGATTGGGGGAAAGGCATACAAACGAAGCCTTGGCCAAGTCTGTACCATGGCATTCAGCCCCAGAGGAGCTGGATGAGCTAGAGAGAGCCAAAGGGGACATTGCACTGTCTCTCAAGAGGCGAAGAGGTCCACTTGGGCTTGCCCTAGGATTCTCCATATCTTCTTTACCACTTCAGGGTGAAGAATCCACCCCCCGGGCCTCGGCCCCTGCCTTGACAGGACATCTGCTCCCACATTGAGACATCCAGGGATATAAGCCACTCTCAGAGAGAGGAGCTTTCCCTGGGACCACAAAAGGATCTTGTAAAGAGGGCGCGAGCGCAGACCTCCTTGGTGATTGATATAAGATACTACAACCGTGTTGTCGGTGCGAACTAACACATGCTGGTCTCTTAGGTCCTGGAGAAAAAGCCTGAGAGCATGGAACACTGCCAACTTCTCTAGGCAATTTATGTGCCAGGAAAGTTGGCGCCCTCTTCACAGATCACAGGCCGGGTGGCCACTTATGACCACCCCCCAACCGGTGAGGGATGCATCTGTCGCAAGTGAGACATGGCGACAAAGAGCTCCCAATACCGGGCCCTGAGTGAGGAATCAAGGTTTCTTCCATACATCTAAGGCCCAAAGGCAGCGCCGCGTGACCTTGATCTTGCGGAAAGGTCCTAACCCTCAGGGAAAACCCCTTGGTTTTTAGCCACCACTGTAGGGGCCTCATGTACAGCAGGCCAAATGGAATCACATTGGACGCAGCTGCCATGGGGCCTAGCAGCTGTTAAAACTGCTTCACAGTGAGTGACTGGCCTTCTTTGACTATCGTAACTACTCTGTGTTCAGTCTGAACCCCAACTGTTTTATGTGGTCTAGAACGACATCTCAATGTCGGATCACCAACTGCTCTGAGTGAGCTAATATCAACCAGACAGCAATATGATTGAGTATGCAGATGCCCTGGGATCGCAGGGGAGTCAGAGCCGGAGCCAGAAAATACGGGGTGAGAATGCTAGGCCGAACGGAAGGATCCGATATTGGTAAGCTTCACCCCTGAAAGCAAACCTCAGGAACTTCCTGTGTTGAGGAAAGATGGCAATATGAAAATAAGTGTCTTTCAGATCTATCGTGACAAACCAGTCCTCGGACCTGATTTGAGTACAAACCAGTCCTCGGACCTGATCACAGTAAGCATCTTGAACTTCAGTCGCATGACTGAGCGGTTCAGAAGACGCAGATCTAAAATAGGACGCAGCCCTCCATTCCTCTTGGGAACAAGGAAGTAGTGGCTGTAGAGCCCTAACTCCTTCTGCTGAGGAGGGACCACCTCGATAGCCTCCTTCCTCAGGAGGGTGTTTACGTTTTGCTTCATAACCAGAGCCTGCACGGAATCCACTACTGTGCGAAGAACCCTGCCAAAAGTAGGCGGACGGCGATAGAACTGAATTCTGTAAGCTAGTTCTGGTGTGCGCAGGACCCACTGAGACACGTGTGGCAGTACTTTCCAGGCTGCCAGATGGTCTTTTAGGGGGACCAGTCTCTCGAAACTGGCCTCTGGTGTTTCTGGAGTGGCTAGACCGGTGCCCTGTAAGGGGACCCCCGCAAGGAGCCTCCAGCCTAGCTTCTCCATCTGTGGGGGTGGTGCTTTCCCCATGTTTGCTAAAATTAGCAAGCACTGAGGAGCGCCACTGTTTGAGGCAGCTGTGCCCTGAAACACCTGAAGTGGCAGGGTTAACAGCCTGACCTTCAGAGGGCACTGAGGAGTTGCGGGCATCGTAAGATGAGATGTTATCCGCAGCTTCCCAGATGGGGCTGCCCCCTGAGGTCCTGACCTTACAGATCCTGTTTTGGTTTCCCAGACTTCGACCTGGAGTGTTGCATCAACCGTACCCTTAAGGGGGGTGAGCGGGACGCAGCACTCTCCTTTTGAGCGTCCCTGTGTGAGGAGCTTGCACACAGCCTAGGCTGTTCCCGTCTAACAGCCGTGAGAGAATGAGGACGGCGAACCGCTGAAACGACTGCTTATGGGCCTCCTGAAACCTGTCGACGACTGAATTAACAGCATCGCCAAACAGGCCAGAAGGCGCCAGCAGGGCATCCAGAAGGAAGACTCTGTCCTGATCTTTCATTTGCAACAGGGTCAACCATAGGTGCCTCTCGGCTGCCACCAGAGGCACGCAACGAGAGGTAAGTCACATCTACAGATGTAAGGCTCCCGCTCTCCAATTCTCTCAACAGGTCGGCCTGGTAAGCCTGCAACACACCCAAGGTGTGCAGGCAAGCACCTGCCTGACCTGCGGCCTTGTACCCCCTGCCCACAAGCGCTTAGGTGGTGCGCAGTGGCTTAGAGGGCAGGGACAGAGCCTTCAAGGACGATGCCTCACCGGGGGACAGATAGCTGGCTAGCGTCTGCTCGACACGGGGCATCTCCTTATAGCCATACTCATCCATACCCGCCACATTGCCCTCAGAAACCACAGAGCGGGCTTCCGCACCCAGGGAGAGAGCAAAAGATCTGGTGGGTGAGGAACGAGATTCTCAATTCTCTTCATCAGATTAATCTGCGAACCCCACGAATGCAGCCTTCGCTCTGTCTCAGCAGAGTTTCTGAATAGGAACTGACATTTCACAAAATACACCCAACAGCTCAAATTATAAATCATTATTATAAGCTTGAAATGTTACGCTCAATAACAGAATTTTAATTTAATTATATTTATCCAAAAAAAGCTTTAAACTGAGGCTTACATTTTACACAAAATTTTGAACCCTTAATTAATTTATTTTTTATCTAGGATTAAAACCAATTTACACGCAACAGAAAGTATTTCTTATTTCTGCTTTTACTAGTACCACAATATGCACGGTGGGGGTGGCGTCTGTGACCACAATATCATTGTATTTGTAATCAAGCTGCAGCTTAATGTGTTCCTTTATCAGATGCACTACTGCAAGCTACTGCTTGTCTCTGTTTATGTTGATCCACTTGCTCTCTAATATATTGTCTCTAGATTTGACTCTGTTCCCTCCATCAGTGTCTATAGAATCCAATACAGCAGTGATGCTTGTCTTGACATAACTAATAATGAACAATATTAACAAAACAATGTAAAAGTTTATTTTATTTTTGTTTTTGTTTCATACAATTCTGTAAAACAGCAATGTTTACATTGTTTATTCATTCTTTTTATAAAACAGATGTTTATGCTTCGTAAGTAGAATTGATTAATTTAATAACCAAAATAATCAATGTAATGCATTTCATACAGATAGAAATGAATTTTTCATGTTTTAATCTGTTAAATATGAAGGCGTGATGAATATTGTGATGAATATACTCAGTCATTAATTACAATTAATGTGTCAGTGTCAATAAATTTAATCAGATTCAGTAATAATTTGTAGTCTGTAATGAATTTTGAAGTGCTACACACAAGGTGACAATTCCAATTTACCAAATAATGTTATTGTCATTGTAATCCTCAAGTCATTCCACATCCAGATGTTTCTGTGGATCATTAAAGAGGAATTTCTGATGACTCTTTATACAGCACCAGTTTTACAGAATTTGGGCTGTCAAGCCATACTGCTTGAGGAAAAGATCAAACAACAGATGAGGTATAATCTTTCCCTCACTTTATTTATGTCCTTCAGAGTCTGTAATGTCAAATTAAAATGTAAATAAAAAAAGAATTGAACTGGTATATTCAAATTGATGTTTTAGAGGATTAATCAAATGGTTAGACTTTGATATGATAATACAGGAGTCTACAGTCTGTCAAACCTTGATGGAGAAAAAAATAAACACATAAATGAATAAGCCAAATATATATGATCAGTGTAAATGAAAAGTGATAAAAATCAGTCATGTTCTATTCTTAATATTCTGTTATGTCTTATTTATATACACCTGATATGAATACTTTGCAGAATATCTTGGTGTCACACATACATCACTCCATACAGTGTTAATATCAACCCCTAATTTCAGCGAAACTTTGTGTAATGAAATGGGGGGCCTGGGGTGTTAAATTATTGTTCTGTAAATTCACTTTATCTTGAGACTAGAGCCTATATTACAATATTCATGTATCACACGATACAATATTGCACAAAAGATCCAGAAGAGAAGAGCTGAAATACAAATAAAAAATATTGACATTTAACAAAATACAGTACTTTTTTCTAGTGTTCATTTAATTTGGTGTTAAACAGAATTTGAATAACACATATACATAGAATTTGAATAACACATATACAATGAGCTTTTACCAAAGAAACATTAAGTCACATGAATGTTTTCTGATCATTACATAATTCACAATAAAATGCATCACAAAATGCTTTTTTTCCTTGCTTTTGTTTTTGTCACTGTCTGTTAGATTGACCTCACAGAGGTCTGTGATTGATCAAGCTGCCACAAGGCAGTGGGCGGAGACTTGTAGCACCAACCCCTTATTATGATGCATTTTTAGTAGAACTTCCCCTGTGTGGACAACACATGGCAATGATATGAAACCCAGAAGATGGTGACTGCATGGAAATGGTGACTGAACGCTTGTCTGAAACTGCTCCTTGTTCTCTGACAGCCTTCAGTATTCAACATTTGTATTGCAGTTTT
Source organism: Ambastaia sidthimunki (assembly GCA_036877625.1). Classification (NCBI taxonomy): domain Eukaryota; kingdom Metazoa; phylum Chordata; class Actinopteri; order Cypriniformes; family Botiidae; genus Ambastaia; species Ambastaia sidthimunki. The sequence continues at coordinate 7,652 of JAZGTK010005769.1, forward strand.
GACGTCTGTAATGCATATGTTGCAATTTTGCTCTTATTCTGTGTTTATTTTGTGAAGACTTCAAATGCAGATATGAAAACCACATTGGTGGCCGACAGGCTGACAAGGTCATGATCCTTTCTCGTTCTGATCCCAGAGGACTGACCGAAACAACGTATTACATTTACATTTATGCAGACGCTTAAAAGTGGCAATTTATCAGTACATGTGTTCCCCTGAGAATGAAACCCACAATCTTTGCACTGCTAACGTAACGCTCTACCAATTGAGCTATAGGAACACCATCATCACTTCATACACTTCACCTTGTGTATATTGTTCATATTACACCTAATGTTCTTATACAACCCAATGTCACATTTAGATACATAGAGTACACTGTGAAATAAAGTGTATGAGGATGTAAAAACCACCAGTGATACGCCCACAGCCTGACAGTCATGCAACCAAGCTTTAGTCATTATTAAATTACATAAACAGGTTACATTACTCCAAATTCACTTCAGGGCTAACTGGCCTGATAAAAAAACAACAACAACCAAAAAAAACAACGTTTTGTCAACATTCACTCACCCTCATGTTGTTTTAAATCCATATACAATGAGATCAGAAATGAATGCCTATAACCCATACAATGGAAAGCATTCCATTCCATATTTAAAGCATTCAGAAGGGACTGAAATTACATCATTTTCTCTCTCAATGACATCATCAATGACGTGGTTTTTGGTTGTCTGAACAGAGCACATTTAAAAATGCAATTGTAGATAAGATTTGAGAAAATTAAAGTCGAATTATCAATGAATGTATTACTTCCATGTAAGTCTTGTCCTTTGTGTTGAAATGAGGTTAGAGTCAATGGTGATAACATTTACTTTATTAGGTGCAGTACCTCCATTTTTCTTTATAAACATGAAAAAAATTAACACGACAACAGAATATATGATACAAACAACATTTTCTTCAATTTAATCATTTGACAAAGGCTACGTCTCTTTTAAACTCTCTATCTCAAGCCAGATGCCTCACACATGGGCAGGTACATGACCAGAGTGACCACAGCTCATAACCCAAAATGCTTTTGTTTACTTTATATATAATTATCATCACAGGGCAAGCTTGTTTTGTTTCGTATCCTCTGTACACTCCATATTATCCTCTATATATTCTTGCTATAAAAAGCTCTCTGCTGCTAAAGAATCACTCATTGAACAGACAGTAGACGTCATTCACTTTCTTGTTTGCAGGGAAAGCTGCATTTCTAGTGTCTTAATTCATTTGGATGACAGATCTTTGGCAATCATTGTGTTTATCCTCATTACCATTAGATCTTACAGTAAAAAAAAAAAAAATCTGCTGACAAAGTATGAAGCAGAAATAAAACAACATCACAAGCCTTGTGAGCACTGTGGAATGATTTTGCAAGAATTGTTATTCATTTTTATTGTGTTGTTTTTTTGAATAAAATCAGCCCTGTTTATTAGCGTTTCCATGAATGAATGTGGATACTATGCTCTCTTCAGGAATGTGGAGTTTAAGGGGTTTCATATATTTTAGCAGGTCAGGCTAGCATAGTACAGTATGTCAAACTAAATTTTCCTACTGTCCGACACCTAATGTAATATACATCGCATCGCATGGGGGGGGGTTGGGGATTGGAAGTTCTACATATCATATTGTGAGCTTTGCGTTTGTAAACATCAGATTCGGGTGCAGATGGTTTGTAAGGCGTGGCTCTCTCGCTGTCACAGGAAGGAAACAGATCGGCCTCCCTCTCTCAATGGCATTGTTGGATACATTGGTTTGAGTATTCTGTCACTACCTTCCTTGCTTCTACTGCCTCCATTCTGAGTGCCCAATTGGTGTCGCATGTCCCTGCGGTTGATGGTGAATGCCGTGATCATCTCTGGGCCGTAGTCCCTGCTGTCCAGCACGCCTCCAGGGACATGACTCCGGTGCCCGTCGCCCAGGCAAGTCATGGAAATACGGGTGACATTGTGGTGTTGCAGCTCATGTTGTCCTTTCCTGGCAGGTGACGGTCGTTGAAGGAGTGCATGTTGATCACTGCGTCCGTCTTCATTGCGGCTGGAGGCTGGAGGTGGGACTTGTGCTTCACTCGTTTCTCGCACATGAACGACAGTCTGATCTCTTCCATCACCACACTGCAAAAAGACCTCTTGATAGAAAAAAAGTCACATTGTGGGGGCGAGGGAGACAAAGGCAAAAGAGGAAGTAAGTATGTTCACATCCAATAGAAGGAGGAGCCATTTTGTTAAACAGCATTTTCCTAATTACTTTTATTAATTATATGGAAAACAGTGGCTAATACAAAAATCTTACCATTTAGGACTAAATTCAAACCTCCAGATTTAAATATCATAAACATCTTTGTGCTATTTTGGATAAATATGTGCACACAATATAACCTGACTGACATACATTTAGGCAGCAGTAAACTATACAATAAAGACAGAGCAAAATTGCAAAAAAAAAACAAAAAAACAAATATATCTGATTCAAGAGAAAATATAAAAAAGTTCATTATGGTGGGATGTGTGATAAAAATATTCAAAGTTTTATGCTCACACACATGATCAAAGTGGTTTAAATACCAACCTCCCACAGTGATATCTTATCTGGGAAATGTGTCTACATAAAAAGTGATTTCGCTATTTGCTTTCAAATCTTTTGGGGTGTTTGATGGGTTATTCATCTCTTTAGTCAAACAGTAGACAGATTTATATGATGTTATCAGGTGTTAGTGTGTTTCAGCTTCACTCAGCTTGCTGAATGTGGAATATTTTTACATAAGGTTTAAGTGTTGACTTGGTGTATTAATAGAATTATGAGTGTGTGTGGCTTTGCCCTTGATGTGCTTATATCCCACATGACAGTGTGTGTTGATAAAACCTCTGAAAAAAATTCATCTGAAACATCTCAGAGACAATTATGGACAGTATTAAAAGACATTTCTGAATTTAAGTGTTGCATTGCCTCACAAAACTGCCATGAATGCCATGGCTTTTTTTGTGTGGTTGCTAAGGTAAACTAAAAGTTAAGACATTGGTAGATGATTTCTGTTTGCTAGGGAATTAATAAATGATTAAGAGAGTTGCACTGTGGTTGGCTTACTGACCCAAATCAAAATAGCCACTCCCAAACCTTTTAAATATAAGAACCTAAACTTTTTGTTCCGTTTTCAATTGTTAGATCATCCAATTGCTCAGAAAAGCACACCACTCATCGACAGACATAATTTGTGTCTGTATCACAAATGCTGAGGTATAATAATCAGGAACAGGGTTTGTTTACATCAACAGTATTAGTGATGCTTTCTTTGGCAACCACTATTGACAGTTGTTCTGTTACGATTAGTCAAGCAATTGTCCCTCTGGTCTCACCTGTTCACGCTCTGCTGTTTTGCGCAGCTTGTAAATGAACTCTCCTATAGCCACAAACACAGAGAGCACCAGACCTGAGGCCAGAACGATGAAGATTCCGCCCAGATTTTGGATCCCCATGGGCCCCGTCTCAAAGCGCTCATCCTCCAGACAGCTGCTGCCGCTCCACCATTTTTCCTTCAACATGTGAAGCCGGCCATCCTCCAGGATGCTAAGGATAGCTATTGTGATTTTATCCCTGTACGGAGAGCCTGAATAACATCTTTAATATCAGAATGTGCAAAGACTGGAAATACATCGATTAAATAGTTTCACAGGTAGACTCCTATGAAATGGAAAGTGGAAATCCCCTCTGCCAAAGATATATAATTATGTCAATGTTTTAATAAGAAATTAAATGTCAATTTGGCAAGTTTAAATTAAACTGACTTCATACTAGTAAATGCTCCGCATAATTGCAAAATTAACATTGACAGCAGCAATGACACTAATTTTCAATCTTACTAGTACACTTCTGCAAATTGATTCTTCTCAGAGTTTATTTCCAATTGATCAACATAGTATTTTTCGTTGTTAAGTAATGTTCATTCACAATCAATTAAATGTTAATTTATATATCTTAAAATGTGAAAATGTATTAGTAAACATAGACATTAACCAAGTACTTTTAGGTTAGATACTCTTGGACTCCTGTTTTTTAACAGTTTATGTCCTCCTGGTTTTACTGTGTTGTTTTAAGTTCTAAATGAATATTGTAAACACACTATTCTTATTTAACACTTAAATTCTTATTCACTTGTAAGTTTCATCCTTTTAACTCTTAAATTTATTCTTACACGGTAAGATCTGAACCCATTTTATCAGTGTAACGCAACCGTTTAGGCTGATCATTACAATGTAATTATTTTTCATGTTAATTTTAGTAAAGTGTTACCTTTGTTACTTTTATTTTTAATAATAATTAGAATAACCTGTCTGAACCATGGGTGTCACAGGTTTATTGACACAGCTAATTCAATCAAATCATACTATGTCTGATGTAATAGTGTTGGTACCTTTTGGAGTGCCAATGCCATAACCTTTACTGTCGATAATGCCTCCAACCTGTGTGAGATTGCAGTTTCTGCGAGTGGCATATTCAATGGTTGTGGACTCCATCAACAGGGCGTAGTCAGACTTCAGAACCCTCTGAATGCCATCCTCAATAGATTTGACCAGTGATGTGCTCTGTCTACTGCTCATGAAAGCCCACATCTTCTCAAACGTAGATACTCGAGATTTCTACAAGAGGAAAGCATTACAGTAAACCATCCCAACATTCTCTCTATTCCCTGAAACATTTATTCATGCTTAGAGAGTGGTGAACAACAGTGTATTATCACTGATTATCCACCTTTATTCTCACGTCTTGGGCACCATTACGGTGAGTGACTTCCTGTAAAATGCCCTCACTTCCTTTTAAATATTTGTTATCAGCTAAAGAACATAACTGGTGATGGCGAATAGTTAATGATCAGGAAGAATTTGTGCTGTTAAAGTAACAACAGCTACAAAAAGCCTAAAACTTCGTGAACATAAGCGTTTCAAACTTAAGTCAACATAAACAGCGGAATAAATGCCATTTAAAGAAAGCACTGTCATTCCATTCATCTCTGCATTCTACATCTTTTAAATAATCAGAATATGCTGCATACTTTGTTATTTACTTATTTACTAAAACTTATTGCATAGAAAATCACTATTAAAATATGAAACATTTTTCTTTCTGTCGGTCACTCAATGTTTTGTCAACGCTAGTGGTGTGTTCTTGGGAACCAATAAAAATTAGCGAGGGCAATTTACATGCTAGTCTCCACTCCGGATGCAACACTCATTTAGATTTTGGTCCTAATGCCTTCATATTGAAAGTGATTACTTTTGTTCTTCCTGCTTGGCAAGTAGGGTGTTTTCAGCAGTGGTTTGCCTCGTCCTCTGCTAAACTTCCCATAGGCACTTCAGCAGGTCAGCTGCAGAGTCTTAAAGAGCATCTTTTCTTCTCTGATCCCACAACGGTACAAAGTCTTTTTAAAGATGGCTTTCCATCCTTGTGGTACTGGATGTGGCCGGTTCATTGCTTCCTCGGATGGCCATGATTGGTGCCTCGAGTGTCTTGGGTTGTGCACCTTTCATGGTTTGTGTTCTCATTACGAGAACATGACCATGAAAACATTGCGGTCACGGCTTGCCTGTTTCACTCAGAAACAGAGACCGGGTTTGTAAATGCCAGGGGTGATACGGAGTAGATTTTAATTCAGTTTGGTGTCCTCTTCACTTCTGCAGAAAGGCCCCTGTCCTGTAGTGCAAGGTTGCCATCCTTCTCTTGAAGGGAGCGATAGAGAGCGCTTTTCCAGTCGAGATGAAGAGGCTTCTACAGTCCCTACTTTATCATGCCCAATATAGGAGGTGGGCAGCGACCAATCCTGGACCTGTGTACTCTGTATTGAGCACTCCACAGACTGCCATTCAGGATGCACATGCAGGAGCACATTTTTTCCCTGATTTACCAACAGGATTGGTTTATGTTCATAAAGTCCTCCTTTTCGGTCTAGCCCTGTCGTCCCACATTTTCACCAAGGTGGTGCAGGCGGCCCTCACCCTTTTGGCCCACTCGCAAGATTTGATCAACTTCCTGTTTCTTTGGATTACTTTTTGTTTGATTGAAAACTGGATTGAAAAGTGTTAAGCATCGTCCCTACCTAAACATGCATAATAGGTATTTTTGTGTCTTGTAAAAAAATAAATAAAATAAAATTATGCTTCTTTTGTGCAAACATAATTTTTTAAACACTGTAGCTTAATATAACCAGAATTAGTTAAAATAATCAACTTTTCTATGTAACACTTTGTTTTTAAATTAAACACATTCACAGTTTTCTGCTGCGAAAAGCAACATTTTCTGTTAAAAGACACTTATGCGACAATAGTTCACACAAGCATGTGTGCACAGCATCTTCACACACCCTCAACAAACGGTGTATCTCCCCTCTCGAGTCGGCTCCAATATGCTTTCAGTTTCACGCTACAAAGAGCAGCTGTTGATGCTCTTCTCTTAACCTTCAGCACCTGTTATTGTTTCTCCCCCTTCAAACGCTATTTTCCCTGCTGTCTCTCAGTATAATTGAAAGTGGCTGGGAATTGGCTTCAACATTGGACAGCACGAGAATGATAAGCAACTGGAGTGTTACAGCTGACACTTCCTAGATCAAATGCTTGCTGTACTGAAATATTGCTATTATGATTTGTTTTATTACAGCTGTTTGTTTTACTGCACATACAGTAATACTGTAGGAGGTGTGTTTGAAATACTATATGTTGTATAACAGCTCACTACACTACATACTCTTTATTATACTTTCTACCATCTAGTCATCATCACAGAAATAAATTTTGAATTTGAAATACAATATTGTATGAAAATCCCATTTATGGTAGTCCAATCATATAATGACTTCAGAATAGGATGTTTAAAAAAATTACAGTTGATGTTACCTACATTGTTTTATTTATCGCACTGCAGGTGGAGAGGCAAAGCCGAACATGTGGCACTGGGATAGTACTGCTTGCAGTATACTCACCACGCGGTATGCAAATAAATAGATCATCTGGGTTTTTTATGCATACAGAAATTGACAGTATATACTGTACACTACAAAATGGTGGCAGAAATAGCAAGCACAGTACAGCAGTCTCTGATCAGAATATATTCTGATTTAGAAATGATTTAGAACAAACTGTGTGTGTGTGTGTGTGCTTTGCTTTAACATCATGATTAGGACTCTAAGTGGCATTTCATGCTTTTTATGGAAGGTCACGTCAGAAACCAGAGCTAATTACAGGTAATTGTTGGCTAAATTCCATAAAAAGTTTAAAGTGACCCAGGAAAATGAACAAGTGTATGCATTCCTTGATTAGTCCTGATAAAATGTTACCGTTGGATGTTTCAGTTCGGCTTGCTAAAATACTTGGATTAAAGTTCCAGAAAAGCTTCTCTTTCCTAACAAGCAGCATTCAGACGGTGACAGCCTGATGTTTTTAATTCAAACACCTGTTTTTGTAATCTTCATTTTCAATATGGCAATTATAGACCTCAGAACCCACTCAATCAAAGAGAGCAGGCATGTTCTTTTCACACATGAACCAAATGCCAGTCATCCTTTTCACACATTACAGTCATATGCTGCATCTTTTAAAGTATAAATAGTTGAAATTTTGATAGCAATCAAAAAATTGTGTCATGTTTTGAAAATCATGTTTTGAAAGATTATAGGAAAGTGCAGGTTATATAAAAATATCACCACATCAGCACAAACAGCCAAAGTAGCCTATATTTTAACAGAGTTTATAAATATGTAATCTACAGTTTATTGACACCTAGATTTTCTGTCACTGTCAGATGAACATTTCTTGTGGAAACCTGCTGTATTTTTCTCTGCTTGGCTCTGTGGCATCTAAGAGCAGAACCTCAAAGCAGTACAAAGTAAAACCCTGCAGGCAAAAGCTGAAACTCTGGAATAAAAAAATCATTATGAAGGAAAACTTCAAACATGGAGAAGTTGGAGAGCAGGAGAATTTGTTTTTACAGTGGGAATTAAGCTTAAAAAATTCTTTTGTGGAATTGTATTGATTTTTTTCTCTGTGCACATCCCAAGAATAGAAAAGTTAAATCTTTTGAAAAGTTGGCAAAAGCTGTCTTTCAAAAATCTTCTGTTAACATTCAGCAGTTGTCTCAATACTGGTGACAAAAAACTTGGATGCAAGGATTTAATAAATAGAATCTGACAAATTACAGGCTTCACATGAAAGTAACTATTATAAAAGATTGAGTTGAGTTGAGAAGTTGAGTTATTCTATCGAATAACTCAACTTTAACTCCTGGTTTCTGTATCGATGTAACATATCCCCGACAGTATTTCAACATTTAATATTTTGACTACTTTAATATAACTAGTCTTTTCTGGCTTCCCAAATACCCACTACTAGCCGTAGCCTGTTAGCGCCTTTTGCCCACTTTTAGCTATCAATGCTGTTTTGTTTACACTTACGCTTTTGTTTACCAATAGTCTTCACTCACTCAAAGACTATTGCTTATTCTGTTATAAAGGTGAATGTTTCGGATATGTGTCCACCTGCAGGTGATGACTCGTTTGACCTGCACACAGTGCAGTTGGAGCTGAAGAAGAAGCAAATACGTGACCTCCTTGAGAAACAGGCCCAGCTACGAGAGCGGAGAACCACGCTGGAAACATCTCACACTGACACTCGGTAAGATCCAAGGTAAGTCCGCGACTTGATGTTAATACTCCTGCCACCTCTACGCCATCTATTTCAATGCTCAGGGCTGACACACAACCACCCCACATGAACTTTACCTGCTGCTGACGTACAGCGGTAGAGGTGTGACCCAGGCGAATACTGCACTCCCTCTACTGGTTACCGAGATTGCCACCCACAATCACTTCACCCCCCTCAACGAGATGGAATGCGTTGTTGTGGTCATTGAAGAGTCCATCATCCAGCACGTTCACCTTTCCTCAACTGCACAATCATTGTTTTTTATGCTTGTGTTCTCAATGTTGCTGCACAGGTACCCTGAAGCTCCTGAAGAGTGACGAGAGCATCGGAGCTGCCGTGCTGCATGGGGGGGTGAACAACAGGCTGCAGCAGTCAGAGATCCTGAAGAAGGACCTTAGGAACCTGATCGAGATGGTACACTGCTCCTTGCCCACAAGGGAAATTTAATGTGTCGGACAATATCTCCAAGATCCCCGTCTGGTTATTCGTGGTTGTGGTGCTACAACTATCTCTAGAGATTTTTTAAAGGTTTCTCAGACAACAGGACACAGATTCACTTCTTTTGAATTTCTTTTGAATCTTTGCTCTTTCTTGTACTGGCTATGTGGTAGACCTAACCATGCGCTGTGTTTCTGAATGAGTTTGCAGAGTTTCTGACTGACCTATTAGTGATGGTAGACAAAGCACTGATCATTGGACATTTTAATATTCATGTAGATTATGCAAATTATGCACTGGGAACTGCATTCAGGGACCTGAGCCTTGGGGACCTAAAACAACTAAACTCTTTTGAAGTCACGCAAAACATTACTAGACCTACTCATTGCTTTAATCACACACTAGATCATATTATATCACATGGACTGGATTTTATAGGTATAGATATATCACCTCAAAGTGGCGAGATCACTGATCATCATCTTATTTCATGGATAATAAAGATCACTCATGTTAAGCCTTATTGCTCCATGTTATTAAAGGGCAGAACGATTACCCCTATAAATTAAGGGTAGATTCCAGACCTATCTAACCTAGTCAGCACATCTATAATGAACTAGATGAAATGACTAGCAGTATGGACTCTGTCTTCCCCAGTATGCTAGATACTGTAGCACCCATCAAATTAAAAAAAAAAAAAAAAAAAAACTACTGCACCAGGATTCAATAGTACACTCTTAATCTAAAGAAATACATTTTCAACCTTGAGCAGAAATGGAGATAATCAAATCTGGAGGTTTTAAGATTAGTGTGGAAAGACAGTATGCCACGCTATACTGGTCCTGAAGGTCCTGAGACCCTTCATGATAGCAGTTATCCAAAAGGTCATTTCCATACAACTGTGCGCCTTCTTATACAGAAACAATATTTATGAAATGTTTTAATCAGGATTCAGACCACATCATGGCACGGGAACTGCACTGGTCAAAATTACAAACGATTTACTTCTAGCAGTGGACCAAGGTTGCATTGTTAGTTTTACTTGATTCTAGTGCTGCATTTGACATTATAGACTATGACATACTCTTAAATCCACTACAAAATTACATTGGAGTGCTTGCCCTTGAATGCCAGTGGTTCAATCCTACCTGTCTAACTGCTACCATTCATTTAATTGGGTAATCATCTAAAGTAATGCCATTAAAATGTTTTAGGCCCTTTGCTATTTCCATTATACATGCTGCCCCTCAGAAATATTATTAAAAGTCATGGGATTGATTTCCACTGTTATGCTGATGATTCTCAACTATATATAACTTCAAGACCAGAAGATATTCCTACCTTGTCTAAATTAGCAGACCGTGTTAAAAGTATAAAGTACTGGATGACTTATAATGTTCTTTTAAATTAAGACTGAGATATTACTTATTGGACCAAACCCATATAAACAGAAGCTTTCTAAATACAATTTTCAAATAGAAGGATGTAACATCACCTCATCTAACACAGTTAAAGACCTGGGGTGATATTAGTCAGTAATTCGTTTTTTGAAAATCATGTGACACATATTACAAAAACTGCATTCTTCCACCCTAGAAACACTGCTAAGCTGCATAACATCTTATTTGTTCCTAATGCAGATAAGTTAGTTCATGCATTTATGACCTCCAGACTGGACTATTGTAATTCACTTCTAGGTGGCTGTTCAGCATCCTTAATAAACAAGTTACACTTAGTCCAAAATACAGCAGCTAGAGTTCTTACCAGGTCCAAGAAATATGACCATATAAACACAATTTTGTCATCTCTACACTGGTTACCTGTAAAATTCCATATTACTTACAAAGTACTACTGCTTACTTATAAAACCTTAAACAGGTTAGCCCCAATGTACTAAACTGACCTTCTCTCGTGCTACAAACCCTTTACGCTGACAAAACTCTCCACTTCTGGTTGTACCTAAAATCACAAAGTCCACTAAAGACGGCAGAGCATTTACACATTTGGCTCCTAAACATTGGAATAGTCTCCCTGATGCTGTTCAAGGCTCAGATACGCTCTTGCAGTTCAAATCTAGATTAAAGACACATCTCTTTAGCCAAGCATTCTCATAATCATCTCATCACCTTGTATTTTTATTGTCTTCTGGCAGTGTAACTTCTGTTGCATTTCTGTAAAGCAGCTTTGATATAATATGTTTTGTAAAAAGTGCTATACAAATAAATGTGAATTGAAAAAATGTGAATTGTGTTCAAACACCAAATTTCTGGAAAAATTGAAAGCTCAAACTCATCATCAATGGAGTGGGGTGAGATTATACCTTAAAGAAGGACATAGTGGCTCCATCTTTCACAACGCCATACTCTATTTTGGTCTGTTTTGCCAAATCATCAGCCGAGTCCACAGGCGAATCCATCCTCTCTACGGTGAGGAAGGCAGCCAGGTTCGCTGTGTAGGAAGAAATGATGATAAGGGTGAAGAACCACCAGATGCCTCCAATGATTCGTGTGGAGAGAGCTTTGGGCATTAACTCTGAACCTAAACAAGAAAGGAAACACATTATCCAGTACTGTGATAAATTCTGCTTGTCAATCTTGGAACATCTCCACACTAATTGTGATGAACTACACCTGTGGTTACTCTATCTGCTAGGACACAGTGTGAGCATGACAGGAACTGACTTATACTCCAACAATCATCTTGACATTTGTGGTTTAAAGTCTTTAGTCAAATGAAGAAAAGTGGCTCATTTAAAAAACAAAAATCAAGTATATCATGACTATCATGACAAATCAATATTGGGGTCATGACTTCTCATCTGACTGCAAGTGGGGTCACTGGAGATTTTTATGAACGCAAAAACATCTACTACAACAGGTGAAAGAAGTATCACTAACTAAGGGCTCTAAAACTGCAGGTACTTCTGCTTGCACTTATCTGGAAAAGTACCAGTCTACACTGGTTACAGCTGTGGAGAGATGTTTGCATTAAGGTCTTGTACACACAATGATTTCCTGCATTTAAGGCCGAGCTACTCTAAACAGGACACAGAATCCTAATAATGCAGCTCTCCTTACGCGAGTCAATAAATCTAAAAAATGTACAGCTTCATTCTTTTATGCAGGTGGGTTGGGCTTGGGGGGGTTGCAAAAATTTTAGGGAAAATGGGACATGGATGTAGTTACATGGCCTAGCATTTGTTGTAGTTGACATTTGATGTTTTGCTATCATTTACAATGAAATTCATACAATTATGTGTCAGGAATGCAGCCAGGTCAGCCCGATCATGAATCGGGGTTTTGTGTTTTGTTTATTGTGTGTGTTTGTCTTGCGTCTTGTTTTTTTTGTCCTCATTTCTATCATCACCCGCACCCGTTCTCTATTACCACCACACTATTTATATCCCTCGTGTTTCTTTGGTCTTTGTCGGAGCGTCAATGTTTTGTTCACGCGTCTCGATCTTGTCTAGTATCCTGTCTAGTGTAGTTTTTTGGTGTTGTTTTTGTCTTTACTCTCCAAGTTGTTTTTGTTTTCTTTCTTTTGTTTTTGTTAGAGTCCGCCCTCCAACTCCCCATACCTACCCTGGCTTTTGGCTCTCCAGGACCCTCTTTGCTCCATTGCTCCGCCAGCGGCTCCAAGCCGCTTTATTGTCACCCACCCTTTATTGTCTTGCACACCCACCCTTTATTGTCTTGCCGCGTCCGACCTTCCCATACACCGGGGACCTAGCGGGCCTCGTTGGATTCTTCAGCCGTGCCGGGATCTGGATCTCCGGTTGGCCTCGTTGGTCGGTCGCGGTGAGATTTCCACCTACGCCCGGTCCTCACCCACTGGACTTACTTCTTGTTTTGTGTTTTTTTGTTTTTTCCCCTGTGACTGTTTTCTTTAAATAAATATTTTCATCTGCATTTGGGTCTCTCTCTTGCTTAACCTTGACAGAACGCTTCGATCTAGAAATGGACTAACGGATCAGGATCACCTCTATCATGCTCTGGCGCAGCAGGGGGCCGTTCTATGGCAACACAAGGCACAACTGGGAGCAGCTTCTAGGGAGGTGTCGAAACTTTCTGCCCAGATGGCGAGCCTATCAGTGCAGATCGAAGAGCTGCAACAATCCACGTCTGTTCCCCCAGTGCCATTTGCACAGCCCGTCAGCGTCCTCCCGGAACCCCACAGCAACAACCCGCCAGTGTAAGATGGGGACCCAGGTTCATGTCAAACTTTTTTGTCTCAGTGCTCATTGGTTTTTGCTCTGCAACCCCGCAAATACACAGACGAAAGGTCTAAGGTGGCATACATGCTTACTTTTCTCTCCGGACGGGCCAGAGAGTGGGGCATCGCTCTGTGGGACGCTCAGGCGGGCTGCTGCCACACTTTTGAGGATTTTCATTCAGAGATGATCTAACTATTCGACAGATCAGCCCGGGGGGGCGAAGCGGCGTCTCGACTCCACTAACTGTTGCAGGGAGCAGACTCCATCACTAACTACTCCATTACATTCAAGACACTCGCTGCTTCCTGCGGCTGGAACGAACCAGCTCGGTAACATTTCCTGGAGGGCCTGTCAGATCCCATCCAGGTCGAGATCCTGGGTCTTGAACTGCCTGGAACTCTGGACACGCTCATGGCTCATGCCATCTGCATTCCCACTCGTACTGGATGAGGGAAAACCCGGACCTTGCGGCACCTGCAGCCACTCCATCATCGTCCACCACTACCCCCGGGCCCATGCAGGTGGGTCAGCTATGGCTGACGGCACAACAGAAACAAGATCGTCTGGCTCGGGGGCTATGTCTCTACTGTGGGGGACCGGGCCACATAGCTGTCAGGTGTCCACTAAAAGCCAGGGTCCACCCGTAGTACGGGGAGTACTGGTGGGCCGACTTCCTTCATCCCCGTCACCTACCTGGACTCATCTCAATTGTAGTCAAGTCATGTAGAATTGTAGCATGGAACCCTGTGCAAACACATGCACACACATGAAGTTCTTTTTTTTAATTCTGCTTTTTAAATTAGCAAAACTT